>FLSR01001123.1:5749-91088 GCA_900092035.1 Leuciscus waleckii
GCCTTGTTACCACTGTGCAGGCTGGTGGTGGTGGTGTAATGGTGTGGGGGATGTTTTCTTGGCACCCTTTAGGCCCCTTAGTGCCAATTGGGCATTGTTTAAATGCCACGGCCTACCTGAGCATTGTTTCTGATCATGTCCATCCCTTTATGACCACCATGTACCTATCCTTTGATGGCTACTTCCAGCAGGATAATGCACCATGTCACAAAGTTCGAATCATTTCAAATTGGTTTCTTGACCATGACAATGAGTTCACTGTACTAAAATGGCCCCCACGGTCACCAGATCTCAACCCAATAGAGCATCTTTGGGATGTGGTGGAACGGGAGCTTTGTGCCCTGGATTTGCATCCCACAAATCTCCATCAACTGCAAGATGCTATCCTATCAATATGGACCAACATTTCTAAAGAATGCTTTCAGCACCTTATCAAGCTCGTATATTTAAGTTAAATAATTTCACTTAAATGGTGAATGCATATTTTAGGGGGACTGTACAAGTTTGAAAGATACACATTCTTATTTATTATGGATAAGCCCATGTCACTCTGTAATCTTTTTGAGGTTTGCTTTTTGGAAAATTATTAGTTCAATACCATGCATAAATAAGTGATAGAAATTAATGGTTTTCAATTTCAGTCAAAAGCAGTGATTGAGTTTTATTCTTTATTAGTTAAGAGTGGGCCAACAACAAATGAACAAGACTCCGATGGGGTTTTGTAGGAAAAGGTCTAACTACAGTAGGTAGGTTTATACTAAAACAGTTTTCTAGGGGAGTTTTTTTTCTAGGGGTCCAGACCTGACCAGGCTACTCAAGGCATTATTCTATCAATCTGAAGGAGATCCAGAACAGTATAATGATGAGAACATGACTAAGTGAACACACAATATTCATCTCACATGGAAATATAGGTACATTATTTACATCCGTCCCACTCCCCATTAGAACAGCCTGGTTCCATTATAGCTGCCAATCATCTGTTCCTTAGTGCCACTAATCTGCCTTCTCATCAGGTCTTCAGCAGAGATCACACTCTGTTTTTAATTGACCTGATGTGTCAGCACATCATGAGCAATGAGGCAGAGCCCCAAACCTTGCCAGAGTTTGGTACAGTGCCAAAAATATGTTATTTTGCTCAGCAAGAGCCCAGAAATGAACTGAACCGTTTCAGTTACAGTTTGACCCATGAAGTCCACTTCCAGAAGCCCTCGACCAACTCTGCCATCTCCACATCTGTCGAAATTCAGCAGATGTTGTTCACCCTCGAACCCCCAAAAATGAATTCAACAGATCAGTTGTCCATTCAGGAGTCCAATGCAGAGAAATAAAAGATTCAGGGTGTATAGAAACTTAAGGTATTAATCAGAACAATTAAAGAACTCTTTTGAAAATCGGATAACTTTTTTCATGTATTTATATAGAGTTTATTCCTAGATTCATTAGGATACGAAACAAATTACAGCATAACAACATATTTTAAAAGGTGTTTAATTATAATCATCATTTACCAGCAAGCATAAGTTCTAGACATCCAGACTCACACATTGCTAAAAAAAAAAAAATCCAATTAGGGGGGAAAAGCAAATGGGGGAGGGGGGGGACAAAACCAATCAAAATGCTACACTTATTCACCAGGTCACACAGACACACTCCTCACATGTGCAAACACTAATTGCATACTGTAACTGATCACTAACCAATCACTGCTTTACTGTAGTATAGGCCTAAATAGGTCAAAGGTCAGATGATCTGTTTTGAACAGTGGATTCCTGGGACCCCCGGGACCCCCCGGGACTATGAAAGACCAAAGAGCTTTAGATTTAGAACAACAGTGTTTACATGGTATATCCAAAAATGTACTATTATGAAAGAAGTGTTTGCCATTTGATGCAAATGCTTCATTCTGACTTGTGTTTATGGCATTTTGAATGCAGTGTTACATTTTGAAGGAGATGTGAGGCATTTTGCATTTTGTGTGTGCAGTTTTGAGAATTGTGTGTAGAGTTTTGAAAAAAGGAGACTTAGTTTTGAAAACGTGTGTAAGCAATTGGTAAAAACTGTAATACAACTGATACATTCCACCGAAATTTCAATTCAATTCACATTTATTTGTATAGCGCTTTTCACAATACACATAGTTTCAAAGCAGCTTTACAGAAAGTGCATGAGTCCACATTACAATTTAGAGTAATCTGTTAGCAGAGGTAACTGTCTAAGTTATGTATTTCAGAAATGTACATATACAAAATAACAGTTAGCTAAAAATTAATTAATTTAAACAATGTAATTTAAGGCAGAAGCAATGAGCTCATTGAAGTAATGAATACTTGTCGGTTAACAAATGATTATGACATTTAGAAAAATATAGCATTGATGCATGTTGATTCAGAGTTTGCATCTTCTGAAGTCTGTAACAGGTGTGTGTGTGTGTGTGTGTGTGTGTGTGACACATTTCCCAAATGACATCTCAAGACTTCACAGAGAGTGTTTACATGTTTGTATGGAGGCTCACCCTTCATCACAGCGAGTGTATTGGAGTGTAAAGGCTCATGTCATCTCGAGTGTGAAACAGAGGTTTGTTAGATGTCAGAGGAGGGAATCTTGGGAAGACAATAAGACTCCATGTGCTTTACTAACGCCGTATCGTGACCCGACACACACACAGGGTTGAGCTGCACGGATGTGGTATTTTAGATATGGTTTGTGGATTGTGTAGCAGACTCACTGTAGTTACATGTGGAGGACAATATTTCAGCAATCAAGTCCTGTGCCCGCTATTATTCCAGTGGTTATTTGGAATCATGAAGGTTCTGTCCAATATGCAAATTAATTAGTTTGTAGTCAGTTCCTTTGAATGAATCAGTCAAATGGATTAGCACCATATAGAATCACATTTCAGTTCAAATCATTCATATACAGTTCACTCACACACTAAATCAATCTCAATTCATAACTGTTTTACCGTTTGACAAATTGGTGGCTAATTCGTATCTAGGTTGGGTTTGTCACTAAAAGTAACATGACAGAAGTAACACCATAAAAAACGTGGTTTTGTTCCCCACATTTTCACATTGATGGCTTAATTTGATCCAGGGTTAGGTGTAATACAGTGATTTATCTCAAGAAAAGTGTACTGTTTGAAAAAAAACTTCATTTAACATTTAGTCACTCTTACAGTCTCAAATTAATCTGTATTTACAAAAGCTTTTGCATACATCATCCGTCTTTACATGCATTATCATTATTCACTATTTCTTTCTTTATTCCTTTTTTCTTTCTTTATCCCTGCACTTTATCAACATTTACCCTATGTAAAATTTAAACCTGAATACTGTGAAATGCATTTCTGAAAAACTCGTTTTTACTCCACATTTGGAAGAATATTAAAAGTAAATAAGATTACTGCTTTGTTAATTATTTACAACTAATTGCACTTTAATCCTTAAACGCATACCTCGGGTCTTTAGTGACCCGAGATGTCATTCACTACTCTCCACCTCATTCACTTTTTAAAGGTCCCATGACATGAAATTTCCACTTTCTGAGCTTTTTTAACATTAATATGAGTTCCCCTAGCCTGTATATGGTCCCCAACGTTATACAAATTTTAATCGGTGTAAATCGAGCTTTTGCTATTTTTCTCTGCCTTTGAGAAAATGGAAGCTCAACCGGGCTGATCTTGAATCTCCTCCTTATGACGTCATAAGGAGAAATGTTACCTCCCCTTTCTCTGCTTTGCCCGCCCAGAGAATATTTCTCGCCCATGAGAAAATGAGCTAGGAAGTAGAACGCGCGCACGATTTTAGTTTGTCCACGAGAGATATCATGGCTTTTGAGCGAGCGAAGCATAATAATTGCTCAATAATTGGATGTACAAATGAACATCGAACGGTCAATACAGAGCTGGGCTTGCTGAACGTCGGACAAGTAAGTCAACAAATTATATATAAGTGTGTTGCTTTACTGTTTATGGTTACCTAGCTTCTTACACGTAGAATGTGGCTGTCACATTAGCTATGCAGCCATGCAGTTACTTGCGCTAATGTAAAGGTAGACAGCATCAAGTTACACATACTGTAACGCGAGGGTTGTACATTTCTTTGTTATTTGGATAACCGTTTACACGCATTATCCTGTATATAGGCTAGCCTATTCAAGTTATAAAATTTATATAAAGGGGCGATTTGTCCACTAAATGAACAACTACTAGTCGACTAGAAAAAAACTTTAGTCGGAGGCAGCCCTTATTCCACATATTCTGGGTTGAGCGAGCGACCCTAAGCGAGGGAGCGGAATATTCAGAAATGCGCTCTGCGCTCACGAGCTCTGATCGGAACAAAGCATGACAAATTCAAACTTTATTTCATTTTCTCCGTAGCTTGAACACTCACTACATTAGGCATAAGAGAGTTAGTTAACGCTGTCCATTTATTTATTTTTATTTCACGTTTTTAAAGTACAATATTATGTTAGTCCACAGCCCCCCACTTGGGGGTGCTGATGCTATGACGAGGGGGCTGCAGCCCCCGCAGCACCCCCCTTCCCGCGCTACTGTCTGGGACTGGCTTGTAGTGGCTATAATTCTGCACCGAGGCTGAATTTTTGGAAAGAGATTTCAGATACAGTACTAAGGACCACTAAGGACTATATTAAAGCCTACAAAAAGTAGCATGTCATGGGACCTTTAAGGTTAGACATCAACCTTCTTAGTATTCGTCAAACAATTTATTATAACCAATATAACAAGAACAAAATTATAAAATTATAAAATAATGCCTGTTTTCCCATTCATTTTTTGTAAAAAAAATTGTATAGGGTTGCTAATGACCCATGGTGTGTCACAGTGTAAGTAAATTTTTTTCTGCACAACAATAAGTGAATCTTTGATGACTGAATAAGTGCAATTCACCTTTATTCCCCAAGGTGGCAATGTCTGATATGTGAAGTGACATTTCACTCATAGTTACCGTAGGCAGAAAACAAAGAATTGAAAGTATCATCAGCAAAACTTGAAATGGCTCAGCGATTTACTGCAGAGCAAGTACTGAACACAATCAAATATTAGTGTCACTGTCACTTGGTGGATCTGGTGAAGAAGCTGTCAGTGATCAAAATATTGATTTTGAAGATGTTTAAAATGATAGTTTTGAGAATATGTTTGAGATCGTGAATATGAGCCAGATGCTGAACATACTGGGAAATGAGCTCTGATGAGGACAGTGATGATGGTATAAAACATCAGCTCAAACTGAACCATTCCAAGCTCCAAAAGTAACAAAATATGATGTATTTTATTCTTAATTGTTACTCTAATATCAGCAGAGTTTTATATATCGCGACAGGTAAGATCCATCCGTGTTAGATATAGATCCGGGTCGATAAAGACCCGAATATGTAATAATGATTGCCGAAACATGCATTAAAGGGTTAAATGTTGTTATTTATAAAATAAAATAAATTATAGCTGACATTGCTTACATGTTCATGAAAGGCAATTTTCTACTTTTTGTTTTAAAACTCAAAACTTTCCTTTTTTTCGCCACTCCTATGAAAAATAAACAGTATATTTATGTGATGATCTAAGTACATTATAATAAGTAGGCTAATTATAGTATTCCCTTAAAAACAATTGCTGTAACAGTTTAAAACTGTAAAATATTACAGTACGATACTATATTTGGTAATAACACTATACTGAAATGTTGCTTACATTAGGCTACCAGTCCTGTAGAAATACAGTAAGTGGCTGGCAACACAGGTGTAGGTATTATACTGTAAAGTTATAGCAAAAAGTTCTACAGTGCACTGAAGAGCTGTCAGAAGGAACTGCAACGGATTGAACATTTATAAAGCTGATTATCTGGTCGTAGTTAAATTATTATGCAACTGTTAAGCATACTGGGTATGTCAAATCAAATTCAGAATATGTTTCTAAAATAAAATGGTCATTTTGCTCACTGGCTATTAAAAATTCCTTTTAATGAGGCATTTAAATTTATTTCTCCATACACTATTTTTTACCTCTCCATATACACAGACCTTTAGCTTTCTGCTTGCATCATGCAGCACCATTCATTCATTTTTAATGGTAGGTTGGTCAGTTAGCTAATATAGTCAGCTTTATTAAGAATCACATTTAATGGGCTACATAAAGCAGGATAGACTGTTATGGTTGCAGATGAAGGCTGATGCATTCTGTCTTTATCTCCTCTAAGTCAAAACCTCCTTCTGAAGCTGCAGGAAAAACTGCCCCGACATAAATGCCCATGACAGAACTGTAAAACCGCTCCCAGATCAGCAAAAGAACTGCTTCAACCCATCAGTGATGGACATTAGACCGCACTGGACTGTGATGACGCCGCTGATGGGAGCTCGATCTGAGGCCAGAACTAACTCAGCATTCCTTTAAGGCTGATATTGACAGTATATGACTTCAGTGGGACAGGGAGTGGGCGCAACATTTATTTATTTTTTCTCTTCAGAGACCCACGAGACTGCATCTTTTTATATATATGTGCAACCCAGAAACCACCTGAGCAAGAGGCATAATTATCATTTGATGTATCATTGACATAATCCTTTAACCCTATTGATAAGTGAAAAGCTATTGAGACGATAAAGATAGGACTGTGATCTGACGCTGCGTGCAGATAGATCAACCGCACACATTAGCATAGCTAATGAAAACATTGCCCTTGAAAATAAATGAACGTGTCATTAGAGTTATGCAGCTAAACATGGTAACCCGTTGAAAGCGTGAATGCTTATTTCACTTGAACCTTTTCTCATATCTGTAGCTTAGACAGCGTAAAGAGCGTATCCTCACAGCAATTACATACAATCAAAGACTATACAGACAGAAAGTGCACTCGTATTACTATGAATGAGAGAAAGTGCAAACAAAGAAAGTGCCAATCGCCGATTGGTAAAGTCATTGCATCACTGGAGCTGCTGTTAGAAGCTCCGGTTCCTACAGAAACAGTCAGGCTGTGTCCGAAATCGCCCCCTATACCCTTAAACTATTTTAGGGGACAGCCATTTGTCCCCTCAGCATTCTGATTCAGAATGCTGCAGCTCGTCTTGTCTTCAACAAGCCAAAGAGGGCCCACGACACTCCTCTGTTCATCTCTCTGCACTGGCTACCACTCGCTGCTCGCATCAAGTTCAAGGCATTGACGCTTGCTTACATCTATCACAGGCTCAGCTCCCTCCTACTTTCACTCACTCCTATGAGTCTACATCCCTACCAGAAGCCTTCGATCGGTCAACGAGCGACGTCTCATGGTTCCATCACAGAGAGCCACAAAATCACTCTCCAGAACATTCTCATTCACAGTTCCATGCTGGTGGAATGATCTCCCCACCCTCATCCGGATGCAGAATCCCTGAAACATTCAAAAGACAACTGAAAACTCATCTCTTCCCTGAGCCCTTAACCTAAAAATTCTCTCCTTTTTCCTTTAAATCCTCGCTTATTGGGCTTATGCTACTCTAAACAATGCCTGAACTTCGTATTTTGAGCACTTCTTGCGTTGTTTCTTGCCTCTTCGCGATGACTCACTTAATTTAGTCCTAATTTGTAAGTCGCTTTGGACAAAAGCGTCTGCTAAATGACTAAATGTATATTTGCAGTGGTGTCCGAAACCATAGTAGACGTTATTGGATGCGTCCGAAAACTGATAAATGTTGCCTTCAGAGGACGTATTTCAAGGTCAGAAGGTTTCAAGGCACATCCAAATGCAATGTTAGTTTCACTTCCAGTCTCCTGAGATACCTTCATCTGATCAGTTTTTGAAGGCAGCATAGATATATCCTTCGCTGCTCTTGATATCCCACAATCCTGTGTTTTCCATTCTGTGACAGTTGAGCTAGAAAATAAAGATGGCGTCTGAAAGTTGCAGCTGGTCGTCAGTTTTCCACTCATGATGTAATTTCTAGCGAGAAATTACTAAATATTCTCTTAGTTTTCACCCAAGCTCGCTCTATTTTGCTGTAGATCATTAAACCGTTATGCTCTCTCAGAAGTCCGTCTGAAATCAGTTTTGTGAGGTACCTTAATGCGCAAACGCTGCCTGCAAAGTCATTACCTGATAGGGCAGCGAGGAAACAAGTCAGCTGCCTAAGTTTTCAGACGCAGCCAACGAGTGCCCTGATTCAATCCCACAATGCACCACAATAACGAGTGTACAAGTGATGCACGCTCAACAGCTAGAGAATACCCATAATGCACTGAAAGAGTCATGCGCTGAATGAATTTCCGCGTCTTGCCAGGAGATTGCACTCGTGGCTGAATCATCCATCCATCCATTTTCAAAAACTGTTGGTCCAGCCTAATATCATACAGGTATAAATTCCTTTTTAATTGATTATTAAAATGTTTAATTACAGTTTATACTGATAGTTTCCATGAGGAGTTCAGGATACATCTTTTCATTACTACTGGAGCTGCCAGTTTGCTACGTTTCAATTAATTATTAAACAGCAAGCACAAACTATGAAAAAGCGGCAGCCCTTCCAGCCCCCAGCCAGTGTCTGAATTCACTCACTTGTTTCTATCAACTCCTTCAAGTGGACTATATTAGTGGAGTAATGTAGGGAATAGTGAATGAGGGTATAGGTGGCGATTTCGAACACAGCATCAGTGTGCGCTTGCACATTAGCTTGGTCCAGCCTGAAAAATGCATTTATTTTGTCAAGATTCGAGCATTTAGAAAAAAATGTATGAGACTTTTTTTTGTTGTTGTCAAATTTCATTGGTGATTTCAAATATGAAATGTAATCGTAAGCTTGGCCAACAAGAGCTTGGATTGGGGAATTTGATGTTTCACCGTTCAAAGAGATAGGAGTCACACTTCCATGCCCCAGAGGCGTTTCAAAGATGGCCGTCGAGTGAAATGACTTTGTCTTAAAGGGACTTTTATTCAATAGACTGCTTGCTGCTACATAAACGCTGAATCTTATTTGATAAGTAAATCACGCCATAAGACTGTTAAACAACTCTTATATTAAACTGTTACAATTGCTCATTTAATAAGCAAGCCACGCAAAATATGCACAGAGATATGGAGTAAAATAGGTTGATTTCGGATGCTTTCTGTAAGTGCGCTGTGGACTGCTAACAGCAAACTACCAACAGCAAACTACCAGGGCTGCGTTCAGCCCCGACAAAACGTTGCACAACGTTTTTTAAACAGAAACGGTGATGCGTTGAACACACTGTTCTGATGACGCAAGAGTTGCAACTATGGCAGCTGAGAAGGCCATTCTTTGTGTTCTTTGTGAAGAATTTTCGGAGCCTGATGAAGTCGGTATAAATATGTGTTTAATACTACAAAATATGCCCGATGCTACAGTTACTGCACTTGCCGCCCAGAACAAAACAGAACATCCCAATCGAGTGAAGGGATTGCTGAAACTGAAATGGAAGAACACATCTTACCTAATTCAGACTAAAACACATCTAGTTAGCCTCACATACTGACTTTATTTGTAGTTCATACTGTTTTAATACCCTGTATTTTCTTTCTCATTTTTAGGAAAAGCACTTAATTACCATTGTTTATTTCTATACCAAATGGCATACACTTGCAATGAAGCTAAAAATATAAACAACTACATCATGATGTTGATATCCTATATTTTTACAATAAAACTTACGACAAACATGCCTTCTAATATGCTCAGTTGTTGCGTATACCGAGCTGCATCGAACACATTCGTAAATTACTGTCCTTGAACCCATTGTGCGAGTTCACTTTAATACCGCGTGCTTTATATACATGTTGCTGCTGATTGGACTGCAGTTCTGACACACCCACCAAACAAGAGAAAACGTATCTCAAACCCCGGTGCACGCCGTTTCCAGGAAACATGACGTTCAACCCGGAAACCGTAGCAAAACGTTGCGCACCGTTTTGAACTTGAACATGCCCCTGGATTAGTCAGTTTGTCCAATAATGGCAGACAGGAAACAAAGGAGCTGGCTGAAGTTCAGGAAGTAGTGCTGTGCAGCTGGGCATAAAGGCAATTACACATTGGAGTAAATGAACAGGGGGTGAATGGGCCGGCAGGCCATGCACATTCCTGTCACCAAGCATGCATTTAAATTCCTGCCCGGGTGTGTATATATATATATATATAGAGATAGATAGATAGATAGATAGATAGATTCAACGTCACCATCAGCTTCCAACAACTCTTTCAGTTTTGATCTAAAAACATTTAGGCTACAGTTAAGTGTATAAGAGCATGATTATAAGCATAACTGTCATGATTCATGTCTGTCTTCTATGTTTAATGCCTATTAGTCTCCCCAGGTGTCTCTGGTTAACCACGTCCCCTTGTTATCGTGTTTAGCTTGTTTGCCTCTTGTACTTATGTCGTGGAATAAAACGTGAAACTTTTTAGCCATCTGACCAAAACTCCATTCAAAAAACCCATTGACTTCGGGAAAATAAAAAATGCAAGTGCTAAAATGCAACTCGCTTCCGCGACTTGGCCTACAGAGAGATTTCATTCCTGCACCACTCTATATGACAAGTTAACAGAGGAATGTTGAGAGAAAGAGTTGATTTACTCCACTAGAATGGCACTGAATCTCATGACGAAGCTCCTCCACACAGCGAGACGTGACGAGACGATCAGATGTGTCAATGAGCAAGACACCTAACCCCAGCTGCTCCCGACGAGCTGGGTGGCGCCTTGCATGGCTGACACCGCCGTCGGTGTATGAATGTGTGAGTGAATGGGTGAATGTGAGGCTATATGTAAAGCGCTTTGGTGGCCATTGGGTCTGTGAAAGCGCTATATAAATGCAGTCCATTTACAAATTGTACACTCCATTTTTAAGGGGGGAAAAATGATGTTATTTTTTACTTCATAGTTGACATTTTTAGAAAATGTTTTTTCAAAACCATAAACTGTGATTCATGTCAGTTGACAGGCAATGTTGCTTTTTTTCTCCCTATATATATATATATTTTTTTTTTAGAAGTTTATATAATATTTATATTTATATAATCTATTGCAGGAAAGTGCAGAAGCCATTGTTTGGATGGACACAGATCTTAATGGCATAATCTTTTAAGGATAATGTGACATGCTCCTCAAACATAAAGCAAACACTGCGGAGAAAAACTTCTGTGTCTCTCTGTGCACCATTACCCGTAATACACTCCCATTTGACATTCAGCGTTCTGGAGGAGAGACACTTTGAAATCTTTGCCTGTTTACCTCATAATTAGTCCCATAAGCAACAGTGCAGAATGTGTATGAAGTAATTAACAGGCGAGATGAAGTTGACTCATTACAGCTGTTTCACTTGTGCACTCTGTTATCATAGGATTCTGATACTAAAAGAGTCATACTGTAGATGTCATGTATCTATCGACTAGGAATGTTTGTGACTACTGGTTTCATCGTCAGTGAAAAATGTTATCTTAGTAATCGTATAAGTATCCATACATAAAGTGTAAATATTTTCATACATTTGCATAGTCACTGAAACATATGCCGAACGTATTATTGACGTAAATTGTATGTTTTTTTTTTTGTTTTTTTTTTATATGAACAACTTTGGAGACATGCAAATGCGAACGTATTATTGACGTAAATTGTATGTTTTTTTTTTTGTTTTTTTTTTATATGAACAACTTTGGAGACATGCAAATGTTTATGACTTTTAGGTTCATGAATTATTAAATGTATTGTATTCAATCGATGATTAGTTAAATGTGTAAAATGTTATCACATTTATTTAGCATACTTAGACCGTTTGACATTATGAGTTTCATTCTTTTCTGTGTGATTTCTGGTGCCATATTAACATAATTTTTTTATGATTTTATAACTTCACTCAAGCCTTAACTGACTGTAAGAAGATTTAATTAGTTCATAAATAACAACACTAATAACATTATTCCATCATTACTTAATCATTTAATCTTTATTTTAAACTGCTGTGGGACTGCTAAAAATATGACAAACGCACCATCAGCATAAATCCATTCTATTTCCACATCGTATTCCAGTTCCTCAGAAGCTCTCTCTCTCTCTGGATGGATAGATGGATGGATAAACAGATGGATGGATGGTTACTTACAAATAACTATAAATACTTGAGAGATCAGAATGAAAAAGAAACTCACAAGGCCTCATAACGTGACATTGTTTGCAAAATAACAAGAGTCCATTATAACTACAATAAAATGAGGCAAAAACATCTCAAATATAAGCTATGCCTCGGTAAGCATGGGCAAACACACAGACTTGTTGGAGCTGTGAGCATATTCCTCTATAAGCAGAGCCAGGCCAGTCATAAACAGACCCCCATTAACACTGGGTACTGTGTAGCAACCCGCAGAGTTGGCTTGGTATCTGCTGTGCAGGCCAGGAAAGCAATCTGAACATCAAACAGACAGAGAGAGAGAGAGAGAGAGAGAGAGAGAGAGAGAGTTTCCCTCTGAGCACTCCAAACATTTCTAATCTCCTGCAAACATCTTCTTGTAGATTTCTGGAGTTGAAGCCGTCTGTTATCTGACGGTCTTTGTGTGTTTTGTTGAGGCATAGACAGTGACATTCATGCATATTCATTCAATTAAAACAATCAAGTGCCTCTTTTTGATTTCCACTATAAACTCTCGACACGAGTAGTGTTTCAGAAACAACACACTTCTTCATGCCGCAGCGAGAGGGACATTTACTCTATCTCTTAATTAAAGATCATATCACACCATTTTCTTCACAAGGGAAGCAAATTTCACTTCAAAGAAAGAGTGAGAAAAATAATTTCTGTAAGTTCACCAACTGAAAATGAGGCAAAGTTATTTGCATGAGAAAGATTGACGTTTTTAATATCCAGGGCAGCGTCGGTTGGATTGGCGGCGGCGTCTGAAGGAAAAACACTGTGTGCCGAGCAGCGTCCTCATTACCGAGAAAACAATGCGTAATTAAAGTAATCATGATTAATTACCATTCGCTCACCATTTGCACATCTGCTTAATTATAAGTTTGGACAATTCCTCCACATCTGAATTCAGATTTGTGTTATGTGGTGTTGATAGTGTCTGACCGCATCAGTCTGAAGATGGCTGGATTTGCAAACCGCTGGATGATCGTCCTTTGTTTTAATTACACAGAAGCGCTTGAGAATTGCCTGTCATTGAAGGAAGAAATAGGGCTAAACGTCTACATCACACAAGCCGCTGCTGAGACGGCATTATACAGTGACGAGCAGAAATCGATAGAGCGTTTTCCCTCCGTGCTTCATAAAGGTCTCCGCGTTTGCAGACGCCTCGAGCTGCTGGACCACAGGAGGTGTGCTAGCAGGGGGGATGAACATGTTCATTAAGGGAACACACTGACACCCCTGAGTCCCCGGAGACGAACCCTCGCAGGACAAGCGGGACGTTAACCACAGTGTCAAAGCAGGTGGAATAATTAAGAAAAAAGAGAGCGCTCATTTAAAAGGGCTAAATCATGGCTGTAAGTTAATTATGTTGCCTTACCTTACACAGGGGATTGCCATGGATTTCATTTTAAGGAATCTCTGGCTCATTAGCAAACACACACTTCTGAAAAAAAGCACAAAATAAGCTGCCCGATGTGATTGACAGGTCAGTCCTCGCCTGATGTCATTATTTTCGTGTTGTCATAGAGGAAAGGTTGACACTAGATTTCACAATCCATTCAAGAATGAAAGCGTTGAAGCGTTGTACACATATAACAAGTCAGCTTGTGCAGGTGCGTCTCTAATGATAGACCACGGCGTTTCAGAAAGCTGATGTTCAGATCCCCATTAGACTGCCTGCTGACATGCTAGAAAGGAGACTTGGTTATAAGATGTAATTTGAGCTGCTTGCCATTAACTCTGTGTTTATTCTGCAGAATTAATACCAAATGTTTGTATCTCCTAAAGGGTTAGTTTGTTTCAAACCCTCTTTTTTCTGCGAAACAAAAAAGAAAATATTCAGAGAATTTTTTGTCCATACAGAGAAAGTCAGTGAACTCTGGTGTTTTTCAGTTCCCAACGTTCTTCAAGATATCCTCTTATGACTTCAGCAGAAGCTAAATCATACAGGTTTGGGGCAAGTGTTCATTTTCAGGTGAACTATCCCTTTAATGTCCTACAATCAGTTTGTCTATGTACCTTTTCAAATGCAACACTAACGGAAGGGTGAACCAGTCACATCATCACCCTTCAGTCAGTGCAACGTTACCCAGTTTTGAGTTGTGCGTCACGTTGCCGTGCTGGAAGAATGTCGAGTGGCGGCAGTAAGTGGAGGGTTCAGGTAGTAATCATCCGCCGCTGCTCATCCCTGTTGATAGTGTTGGCTGTTGTAAGGTAGAGGGTATTAAAGTTAATCAGCACAGAAATGTCAGAAGGCTTCTCTCACACACGTTAGTGTTCTGCTCGCGCTCTCACACAATGCGTCCTCGCTGTGTCAGGCGCTTCTGGAGGGCCAGCGCTCACATCTATTCTTTGAGTGCGCCGGCGTAATCAAGCGTGACCGGGAGTGACTGAGCTCTTTAATTAGAGAGACACGCATTCATTATTTATCCTTTTCTCAGAGGAGATTAGGTGGAGCTGATGCTTTATGGGAGAGATATAGAGCTGAATGTACCTGAGACGGGCGGCTCCAGAACCCACGCTGACACCGATCCAGGAGGCTCTGAAACGAACCCTTCCTCCAGACATATACAGTCTCACAAAGTCTGACGTGTCGCTCCAGGTACGTTCACGTCTACTACACGTGTGTGTTCATATTCAGTTCTGAATTGAAGGCTCACTGTTGGAGGAGGTTTTTAATTAAAATAAATGAATCGATGTGAAGGTTCTAATGAGCAGATGCTAACAGTGGGATTTAAAATGCTCTCATTAAACCGTCTGAAGAGCTTTTGATGGCAGTGTGCATCGGGTCACATCCTCTGGCCGATGAAAGAGGAGCTCGAGAAGGTCGTGCGGTTCGTTTAGTGAACATCCAAAGGGTCGAGCCGATCCAGGCCTTTGAAGCTCGTCTGCTGGCTCGATATCCGCTCAATGGCCAACACAGGGTTCCAGCGAAACTTTACCACGTTGCTTTTGAAGTGACTTTGTTTGTGCCACAGAAACCATTCATTTAGCTGAATATCTTTAAGAGAGCGCAAGGAACATTTGACTGGCTTTTTGTATCCCCTTGAAAAAGAGCAACCAAAGTTTTGGTATATTTGCTTTGAAAGTGAGTGTGGCAGCAAGAAAACCCATGTGAATCTGCTTTCTGATGCACATCAATACATCAGGTCTTTTTTTAGTGTTAGATGTGGGTTAGATTCAAGCGGCAGACTAACAAGCGTGAAAAAACCAACCAACAGAAAAACAGTGTAATCCAGCTGGATTTATCGCACCTTCTGCACTGGTTGGCAGAACTTTGTTCTTAGCGTGTTCCTTTGCTAATTTACAGAATCAGTGGGACCCAATGAAACTTGTGAGGAAGATGTGAGCCGCTCACACCAACAGCTCCGCTCCATACGGGAACAGAAGAACATGTTCAGAAGTGGATTACTCTCAGAAGGCTCAGTTCTGGGCCTAGCTGGAGCCTGTGATGTTCAGCAGCCGTAGAGAGAGCAATTACCTTTCTGTCTCAGTCCTGACATGTCTTAAAGAGACCCCCAGAGCGGAACATTAGCCGTATATAGAAACTAACCTAACCCTAACCCTTACGGAACGCAGAATTACAGCAGCAGAGCTTCCAGCGACGGTTTCACGTGGATGAAAATAACGAAAAGGTCAACGGGACGAGACACCTCATGCATATTGGGATACAGGGATCACTTATTGTGAGGTGAGGATGAATTGAACATTTGTGTGTGATGTTTCTCCACAGATCTGTTGTACATTATGAAATGACTGGAGCATCAGCTTTTATTAGATTCTTCACTGGAACAAACATGAAAACACACCACATAAAGACTCGTTCTCAGATCTGATCTGTAAAAGCCTAAATGACATAGAAGGAGCCAATGTGTAACAAAGAGCATAGCTAGTCTGAAATCTGAAATAAAGGTAATCTCTGACGAACCATTGATTCTTGATAATTCAGTCTAATTAGCTAAAAATCTGAAAGCTTCTGCTGTTTGTGATGAGCAAGAATTTTGTCTCTCATCCAGTCTCTGTTTGTCCTGTTACTGACCATGTGCTCCTCTCATTTTTCAAAGCCCATCCAGTAATGAAGCTCATCATCTGAAGCTGCTTCGACACATGATGATGAACCCAGCGGATCGTGTACTCCGTCTGTCTCAACCAGTTTCTGTGAGTCAGCTTGATACTTTCCAAAAAACATCACTTTAGATTTATCTAGGTTTAAGGATAATTTATTACTTTCCATCCATTTTTAAAATATACTTAGTTCTTTGTTTACAACGCTAATAAGTCGCTCCAAACTGGCGTTACTATAGAAAATGTTTGTATCATCAGCATACAATACACATTTAACCAATTGAAACATTAAAAATATCATTAATATACAAATTAAATAATTTGGGGCCCAATACTGACCCCTGGGGGACACCACAAGCAATGTCAAGACATCCAGAAGAGAGCTCACCCATTTGGACATACTGTACTCTGAGCTTCATTACTGTACTCTGAGCTTCATATGTTTAATATAATTTACCTTTTGAATATTTTTGGAATAAAATTATTGAAATAAGGCACAATACGATTACGCACAATAGAAACATTCCATTCAATTATATTTACCTTGATTTCCCTATTTTCTTCACATATTTTATGAATATAATATTTTAACTTTAAAAAAAAACAGTATTAAAGAAATTGTTTGGTGTGCTAGAAATGAAGCTCTAATTGTGGGACATAATAATAATAATAGTAATAATAATAATAGAATTAACAATAAATATTAAAATGTTATTTATCTCGGTTTAGAACCGTTTTATTCATTTTATGTTATATTTTTCATATTTAAGATATGTTTGGGACAAGAATGAATCAATAAAATCTATCCAAAAAAAAGGGCATTTGAAAAGTGGCAAATATAAATGAAGAAATGTTTTAAAGACAGCTTTATAACAAAAAAAAAACTGAGATCTTCATCAGAAGCTATGTGCAAAATAAATGTTTCACATGAACATAAGGAATAGAACAATAGTGAATCCATGCAGAAATTATCATCCTTAAAAATGCCAGCTGAAGAAGAGGCCTTCATTACTAAATGCCTAAAGTCAGTCCTCCTAAATAAAGTTAGTCCTCCATAGCAAAGATATGGTGTCCAATGATACAAAAACAGCACAATTCATATCTTACAAGTGAGCATGGCAAAAAAATATATAATTGCTCAATATGTGATAGCATGTAATGTAATGGGCTCAACAGAAACATGAAATAATCATATGAACTGAACTTTTGGGCTGAACCTCCACGCTTTTAGGCAAAACCCTAGTAGTACATCACACAAAGAACACAATCCTCAGAGTAAATCATGGTGGTTGCAGCATCAAGTTTTGGGTTGGCTTCTCTGCGGCAAGGATTAGAAAACTCATAAAGTTAGAAGTAAAAATGGATGGAGGCACGTACAGTAGAATCCCTGAGGACAGCGTGCAGCAATCCACAAAAGCACTGAAATTTGGAAGACGATTCATCTTCCAACAGGGCAATGACCTAAAACATACCGCAACAGAGCTTGAGCAATATTGCTCCGAAAGAATGAGCAAAAATTCCATTATCAAGATGTGCAATACCGACTTGGAGGCTACGGAGGCTGACAACCGGAATCCTGCCAGAGGTGATCCAACCAGGTTCAATCTTTGGGGGAGTGAATACTTGTATATTCAAATGCAGTTATAGTTAAATAACCCATCTAAGGTGCAGTTTATGTATAGCTGAAATAGCAACAAGCATTGATTACCTATAATGTTGTTAATGCATAATAACCCTGTGTACTCTGCTGAAGTTTTTTTCATAAAAATAAAGCTACAATGCTGCTGTTATAGCACTAATAGACTGTGCCTTAAATCTATACACCTTGTCTAAGAGCCAAGGTGCATGCGATCTCATTTTCATATATCATATTAATGGTAAACATTCAAGGTGTGCTCTTCCATGATTCAGGAAAACTCTTAAGTTTTATTAGACGCAGTTTGTCATTGAGCTCAAAGGCTGACAACAGCGAAACCTCCTCAAGCAGTTCAGCTGAGACGTTTAAAACACTTATGCAAAAGAGAAGAGACCTGAGCCCGCATTCATTACTCAAAACCTTGTTCATGTGTTGCGTTCTGAGATTTCAAAACAGCCTTCACTTGCGAGAGATCATCTTAAGTGGTGCTTCAGCTGAAGGGTCGCCAGCGATTTACATGCCTAACCTGTGCTGTTTTTTTGCCTTTGCCGTGGCATGAAGAAAATCAAAGTTCAGATGTAAGTTCCATCAGATATACATGAGCTTGCAAAAATACCTTTCTTTTGGAAATAAATGAATACTTCAATTCTGCAAGGATGCATTAAACAAACGTATCAGTAAAGACGTTTACATTGACGCAAACAATTTCTATTTCTAATAGCTCCACCCCTGGATAAGACGCAAGGCCGCCTCCACAACCGATTGGTTCTCGGCTCGTGACATGGTGCAAGTGGAGTAGACAACCACTCCTCCAGGAGCACTGCTGCTAGTGCCGAACTGAAAAACATTAAAAACCACGACCAGCCAACCATTATTTCTAAAACTATGTTAGTAAAAGCAGTGGTGTTATTGTAACTACAACTAAAACTATTAAAAAACATTTTCATTCATGAAATAAAGCTGAGATAAAACAATATAACTATTACATTATATGTCCACCTATTATGCTTTTTTGGATATTACCTTTCATGCAGTGAGTTATTTAGCTGTTTTTGAATTTAAAATGTGTGCAAAGTTTCAAAGATCAAAGTGCATGAAGTTTGTGACAAATTCGCATAATTCCAGCCTATGGTCTTCATAGGACATAGCACATTTCTGCGCTGTGAAAGCAAATCCTCTTTTCATAGACTTCCAAAAGGATGAGGACTCTGGCTCGAATTGATTCAGTAAAACCAACGCCTCTTCTAGTCACTGTGTATCAAGTGCCAATGAAGCCTCCGGAGCTGAAATTCAGATAAGGTAATGGCGGTTTCACTTCTGGCACACGTTGTAAGCGGTAGACCAATCACAAACACACTGGGCCATCTAACCAATCAGAGCAGAGTAAGCTTTCAGAAAGGATCCCTTATCAAACTGTTTCATTCACTGTAAGAAAAGAGGTCATTCTGCAATGTATATTATGAAAAAAATTTAAGTGTTTTTTGACATTGGATACATGTAAACTGTTGTAGGAGACTTAAATACCACTGGAAAACAAATGAATAACCTTTGAGCCGTTCTTTATGCACTAAAACAAAAAATAACAAAAGCACAAAATTACTCAAATTAAATTACTCAAATTAAAATGTACAAATAAAAGCTAATTCAAAATAATAATAAACACTATAATAGTATATACATAATACTAAAATAATACTGAGAAACTTTTTCAACAAAGTGGTGCTTCAGGTGCTTAACCTTCAGAAAATGAAGTCAACCCCAGGAGGGTACATTATTATTTAAGCCGTTTTATTTTCATTATATGAGGTCTGCGATATTTGGAACGCTGTTATGATTTTTCATTTTCTAGCAATAAACTAAAATATTAAACAATTATATAACTTTATATATTATTTCTCATATTAATATTTTCAATATCAAATCATTTATTATTTGAAAAAAGTCTGAAAATGCAATGAGATGCTTTAAAAACATTCTTCCTGCCATACTGTTGGAAGGATACAAATGTTATCAATATGACAAAAATTGTAAAAAAAATAAAATAATTTACAAATTAGGAAACCTTGCAACAGCAGGGTCGTGAATCAAATTTCGTACACATCTAAATAATGCTTTTGGTCATTAAATGTAGTTTACAAATAGGCTTTTTAAACCGTTCGTGTCAAAATTATGCGTTTATTGTTGTACGATTTAAAATTTTACATAATATCGAAAAGGTCAAGAACTTTGCTCAGATGAAACAGAAACAAGAAAAATAATGAAGCAGCTTTGTTTAGCATTGTCTACTTGCCCACATGAGTGTGTGTGTGTGTGTGTGTGTGTGTTCCCATGATAGATATTTACCAGAGCAGCTCCTTCTGTAAGAGTGGTAGTTGAGTTCTCTCCTTCAGCCACATTTCCCCTTGGTGGGTATCAGGGGTATAAAGCCAACTCCGGTCATTAGAGCACGGGGCATCAACAAGCACCTGACACACATGGACGGAGCAACGCACACAGAAAAACACACATCAGAGAACAGGTTTTAACTCCGCAGGGAGGAAAAAAACAGTGTACGAGACTGAAGGGGAATATTTCATGTTCACCTGGGGGATGGCGAACATAACACAAAGAGGAAAGCAGAAGGACAGCAGGGACCTGCCGGTATCGGCCTCATTAGCTCTTTAAAAGAACCAACACACTCCCACCGTCCTCTGTGAGACCGGCTGGGCAAATGAGAGAGTGGTTGAGGCAGAGAGAGAGAGAGAGGTATAGTGGAAACACCACACACACACCTGGGGCCAATAATCTCAAATCGCACCTGAGCTAGAATCTTCTACAGTGGTTAAACAAACAACCAACGCAAGCGGCAAGAATCTCCCTGAAAGATTCAGATGAGCAATAGACAGGACTGAATGAAAAAATGATCCAAACCTCTCTTTCTCTCTGGAAATCCTGCGGCCCCATACCCACCAAAACCCCTCGTTCCTTGCTCTAGCTAAGCTCATCTTTCTCGGCTTCCTTTGAGACTACTCTCTCCTCATTAGAACTGGCTGAAACTGCAGTCAAGCTGACAATTGAGCCCCACTGTTTTTCTCCCTGCCAGCTTTGTATTAGAGCCTCTTAATTCCCTCTCTTAGCTCTGCTGCCTGTCTGGCTACGAGAATGCCGGGGGGCACTCTGGAGACCGACGTCACTAAAGGACATGATGGTGTGGAAAGACCCCCGCGGGCCTGACAATGTGATCTAGGAATGGCTGCATTTTTAAGAGGAGAGCTGAACCTGTTACCCTCATCTAAGTGCCAGCACTGATAAAGTGATTTGATTATGGACGTCAGAGACCTATTCTTTTGTCACTTCGGGACAGGAGGTTTCATTACCACAGCTTGAACGCGTACCTGTGTCCCCTCCATCGAGGGTCCCGGGGATCTTAAGCATATATCCAATGTGAATGGAGGTCAGTGAAGGTAAAAACAAAACAAAAAAACAACACTGCCACCTTCTGGTTGGATCGGTGTATCACAGCCATGTACTTATACAATTCACTGCATCTGAAATGAAAGCTTGTGGCAGTAAAACCCCAACAACTTTTATTCCTTTTCACACAAATTATGATTACAGCAGCAGATTACTGATTATTAAAGACTTACTTTCCTGCGGTTCCTTGCACAATACTTACAATACAATGTTATGACCTCAAAACACTTTTAAAGGTGTTGTATGTAAGTTTTTGACTGTACTAAAACATACAAATACCATAATATGTTTGCAGATATTTAGGAATTGAAATGTGCGTTCCGTGTTGGAATGTCTGTTTTTGTTTTGGTCTGTGCGATCCCCTTTGCCAATTTACCGAATAGTATTTCGCCACCACAGGTTGCCAGTTGCGGAAAACACAGCATATTTCAGCCATGGAAGCCAGCGAACAAACTGGGTCAGAGATCGCAGATTCTACTGACCTAAAAAGCCTCCGCACTCATCTAAAAATCTCTATGAACGGGAGCATTAAAATGCATTATTACACGGCTCTGTGGAATGCTTGATTCTGATTGGTCAATCGCGTCATCCAGTGGTATGTTATTCCTTGATAATAACCGCTGAAAACAGATAACACAGGCTCATCGTGGTTACTGAAGTCAGCAGCGCTATACGCTTGCTAGGAATGTTTTTTTCTTCGTGGAAGTTTTGCTTTTGGTGAGCTAATAAAATATTAAAACTCAGTCGAATCAATATTTTGTGCGCAGTTATTTAATTATGCCATCCAGTATCATGGCCTCGCTCTCTCGTTTCATACAAACTCAGCTGCTGCCATTTCGTGAAAACACGAGACACAATAAAAAAATGTTCTAGAAGCAAGCTAAAATGGCATGGTAGATACAGCAAATACATTTATCTCTCTAGTTTTCTTTTGTTAACACTATCGGTTAAGTTTAGGGTAGGGTTTAATGTCGGGGGTACGTTATTTTCAAACGCAATAGAGCATTAACCTTTTAGCGCAACTCACCAGACATTTAATTTCTGAACTGCTGTGATACGTACAACATCCAACATAAAACAATGCCAGATTCACGTTCATCAGTATCGGATAAAGCTGAACATATTTTTAGCGCCAGCCACTGAACATTTCACTTTGAAAGTGACGTGAAACATGCAAGAAGCGGAGTAATACCATTTTGTAGAAATGTGGCCACAGGGATGTTTATTCAGTGAGCCAGTTTAAAAAAAAAATAATAAAAAAAAAAAACCCTCTCCTAACATCGCAGCCACCTAATGATGTTTATTCAGTGAGCCAGTTTAAAAAAAAAATAATAAAAAAAAAAAACCCTCTCCTAACATCGCAGCCACCCTGAGCCCTTTTCATTTAAAACCATCACGACACCTCCTGTCGCATTGTGTATTCGTTTACCTTTCTGCTCAGTGGCCCGACTCTTCTCTCACCGCCAGAAGAGGATAATACTCAGTCAGCAGTATCTGGGAACCTTAAAACTCCATATTCACTGCTTGATTGGCATGTTGGGTCTGGAGGGCTGCTAGCGACCTGCCTAGTGTCTCGCACCCCATGATGAGTGGGGAAAAAATGCGTACATATGCAGCTTTGCCTTCAAATGACTGAGTGTGCAGAAAACCTCTATTCCACCTTGCAGCTTTTTTGGTTGCTTTGAGATAGAAAGTAAGGGCTTGCACTAAGTGTTATGCCAACTGTGATAAATGAGGGAGTTTGGAGGCATCATCGGTACTCATGTGAGAGTGTCACTCTGACATTCACAAATAAGCAGGTTTCTTTTCCCCAAACACTTGGATGGATGACATTCAGGGGAGGTTAATTCAGTGCATTTAGCTTCTGCAGTTAAAAGAATGTTACAAATGTTAGGTAATGCTCTCTCCACTGGAGAAGTCATTTGATGATTCATTCGAATCAGTGCTTAAAATAGCGAAATGATGGCTTAAATGTTTTAATGGCTGTGGCAGATGAGCAGAGGTGAGAGTGGTACCTTGTCGTAAGCCCCTGGCCGCACGCTCCCAATGCTCCGGCCGTCCAGGTGAGTCACTGAAAGCAGATGTCGTAGTGTAGGAGGAAAATATGATTCCAGAGTCTTCAGTAGCCAATCATGTCTGTGCTTATCCAGCTCATTACAGTGCAAGAGACCTGGGAGTTAACACAAATATAATTGTAGGGTACAACAAAGTCATTTACATTTAAATGGGTCATTTAATGAAGAATTATATTTTAAATTAGAAGTTCTATTTACTACATAAATGTGCTGTAAGTTTCACTTCTGAACAACCAAGTCTAAACATAAAATACACTACTGTTCAAAAGTCTGGAGTTGTATGTACTGTAAGTATGGGTATGATTTTGTTTTTTTGTTTTTTTATAAGTCTTTTATGCTAACCAAGGCTGCATGTATTTGATCACAAATACAGTAAAAAGTAATATTGTGAAATTTGATTTCAATTTAAAAAAAAAAAATTATTTTTATTAATTTTTTTATGATTTAAAATGAATAATTAAAAAAATGTCATTTTATCACTGTGATGGCAAAGCTACATGTTTAGCATTGTTACTCCAGTCTTCAATGTCACATAATCTTTCAGAAATAATTTGAATATGCTGATTTGGTGCTTCTTGTTATCACAGCTGAAAACAGTTGTGCTGTTCAATATTTTTTGTGTAAACTTCTACTGACTATAAGTAACTTTGCAAGTACATGTCAATTTATTCTACTAACCATAACCTAATCATCTAATAATACTCTAATGAGAGTTAGTTGACTTGTAGTTGCAAATTAATGAGAATTCGTTGACATGTAGTTGCAAAGTTACTTCTAGTTAGTAGAATGTCTAAAGTGGAATATCAAAATAAAGTGTAACCTAAAATTATATAAATTATTCCACTAGAATACACTTGGAATCTCTTGTTTCTGCTCAAATCCTCACTTATGTCTCTCTCTATTTTCACAGAGATGCTTTAAAACTTTCCCCCCACTTTCTTCACTTCTAATTCCTGTTGGCATCCTTTACTTCAACAATGTTTCAAAATTAGAAAAGGCAACAGACCAGCCCACTTATTTTTCTTATTTTAACATTTTGAATTGTCTGTGCTTTTAAAATGATAAAAATCACTATTGATAAAACTATTGGGGGCCATTAAGTTTTTTTTTTTTAAGAAACGAATATACTTATATACAGCAAAGATGCATACATTGGTAAAAAATGACAGTAATATTAACTTACAAATATTACAAATAAAGCTGTTCTTCTGATCTTTGTAAAAAAGAAAAGAAAAAAAAGTTATCCTAAGGCTCTAAATGATTTTAGACCTGTTGCTCTGACATCATTGGTGATTAAATGTTTCGAGAAATTTGTCAGGGAAGAAATTTTAGTCTTTTAGTTCAGTTGGAGTTAGCTTACCATGACAGAAGGGGAGTTGATGATGCCTCATCTACCCTGTTAAATATGATTATGAAACATCTGGAGGGAAGTAAACCCATGTAAATTGCTCTGTGTAGATTTTTCTTCAGCTTTTAATACTATTCATGTGTCATAAAGAAACTGATTTAGAATTTAAATTAGAATTTAAGATATTGGGGTGGTATTCAGATATTGATGATACTGTTATTGTTAGTTTGCTGACTAGGGATGAGAATTGTCATGGTCCAGCGGTGAATGATTTTATGACATGGTGTGACGGTGCCTTTTTGCAAGTAAATGTAAAAAAGACCAGAGATGTCCTTTGCTTCTCTATATGCTGTTGGTATGGTAATGTAAATGTTAAACATTGAAACTCATTGAATGGCATTGTCAACCAAGGTAGTAAGATCATTGGCATTAAGAAGACAAGTTATCAAATAGTTTTGAACGGTTTGTCTTACAGAAAGCTAGAGCTATTCTTGCAGGTTGTACTCATCCACTGTTCCATGAATTTAAAATGCTTCCTTCTGGTATAAGTTATAGCCTAGTATGCCTGAACTTAAAAACAATCGGTATAACTAAAATAAACTTACAATGAGCAATTTTTTTTTACAGCATGTTTTAATCTTAGTTAATAAAAATGGCCATATTCATTGATGTTATGGTCATATAATGTTTATTTTTATTTTTTTATAATGTATTAGTAAATGTTAGGATTAACATTAACTAAGATTAATGAAATGCTTTAGAAGTATTGCTCATTGTTAGTTAACAAATGAAACATTATTGTGAAGTGTCACCCATGGTTTTAAATGTAAAACCATAACACCCTTCCCATAATAAATGTAATACCATTTTAAAGTTTGTAATACCATAATAACCATAAGAACGTTTGAAAAATCCTATGCCCACCTTGCACTACGCCACTGTTCTCCAAGCTCTTCACTGTACTGTGCATCAAAATGCTTCAGTACAGTCTTACAGACTTGCCTCCGAGATGCAGATTTACACTGTGCTGCAATCTAATGATGTGAACAATTATTTAAGCATATTTAAATAATATAATATAATATAATATAATATAATATAATATAATATAATATAATTACACATAAAACACATAATAAAGTGTTGCCAGTGTTTTTCTGTAGTAATATAAACATAGACATTAACGTTAGCCTCGGTGTTTAGTCCGCTCACCGTATTAGTGACTGTGCAATGACCATGAGACGAGGCGATTAGAATATACTTAAAATACTTCATATCGAGAAGAGGACTGCTTGAAAATCCCTTTATACAGCACAATTGCGGAGAAAACATCGATGTTGGTATACCGGTTTTTTAAATAATGTGTTGTCCGTCTTCTGACCGTGTTCCCCCAGAAACGTGGATTCTGATATTAGTTCCGTGTTTCTGTGTTCACAGGTCGGCTTTCGCTCTGCGTCAGGTCATTTGCAGCACTGCTAAATACTAGTTTCTCCCAACAAACACCACCACACTGGTCCAACAAAACTACTGGTGAAAGTGTTGTGAAATAAAGTCCGTACACTTCATTTGGTTACACTTTATTGTGTGGCCTTGTTACAATGTAATTATACGTGCACTGTAAAAAATAAAACGTAACACTTTATTTTACGGTGTCATTGTTACAGTGTAATTATATATTTAAGTACTGAGTAATAAGTGCATGCACTTACTATAGAGTTAGGGTAGGATTAGGGTTTGGTTGAGGGTTAGTTGCATGTAATTATGCAGGGTTCCCACTCTAAACCAAATGTCAAATTCCCTGACTTTTCCCTGACTTTCACTGACTAAAAAGATGAATTTCCATGACCTATAATGAACGGCAAAACAGGCTGCTGTTTTGCGGAGCACCGAGCAGACAAAAAACAGCCACAGACAGTGTTTTAAATCCAAACAATTTGAGCCGTGGATACATTAATATTTGAACTTGAATGACTACACCGTTATGCAACCAACCGACTGGATGTGAAGTATTAAGATCAAAGCTATGAGTGTAAAGTTTGAAAAACTGATGTTTTCATTAAAATGTTACAAACACTAGGCTATTTCTGTAAAATGGTTATGATGATTATTTACACTACCAGTCAAAAGTTTTGGACAGTACATGCTCCAAGCACACTCTCATCTCATCCCTTTTCCCACATTTGTAGTAATGACACTATAACCAAACCGGAAATTGTAACGCGTGCGCACGCAAAAGTTTCTCGTGCGCACACAATAGTCGCGTGTGCACGTGAAAGTCCGTATTATTATTTTTTTGCAAAGGTCCCCTCAGGGTCTCCGTAAAAAGATGTGTGAAACAGCGCGAAAAAAATAAATAAATACATTTTGATAAATGGAAACAAAAATTTAAAGCAACAAACTAAATTCCCTGATATTCCATGACTTGGACAAAAAATATATAAAATTCCCTGACTTTCAATGTCTGGAATAGACCTTTTAAAATTCCATGACATTCCAGAAATTCCATGACCCGTGGGAACCCTGATTATGCATAATTAACTGTTAATACTATTGTAAGTAATAACATGTAAAAAGGACACTGTAAAATAAAGTGTTACCAAAAAAATATGATCAATAAGTTATCTGACCACATATAGGCTATTTTTACATTACCTACTTTAACTCATCAACATAAGCTGAGAAGTTTTCAAGTTTTCTCTTTTTTAAAAGTCAGTTTAATGTAATTTAAGTTGAAATAACTCAAACAGCCAAGATGATTGTACTTAATACTTTAAGGCTGCAATATATCTATATAGTGTAAATTAATCAAAAGCATGGTGCCTACATTAGGGTTTTGGTTTAGGGTTATACATCATTTACTGTTATTATTTATTAAGTAGCCTATAGACTTCATGTAAGATGTGTAACAGACACTGTATATTAAAGTGTTAGCTACTTTTTTATTTTAAGTTAGCCTAATTGTTAAAGTGTAATTACTCAAATAGTAGGCTACTACTTAGGCTACTTACTTTAGGCTTAGGGTTTGATTTAGAGTTAGTTGCTGCTGTAATTATGCGTGCTTGCAGGACTGGACACCATTAAGTTAAGTGTTACCAAAGTCTCTTTCGTCAAAAGTAGGCCTATTTGTTAAATGTTTAAAGCTTTTAAGGACTTTCGCACTCAAAATGAGGAAGCTTTTTTGTTGTTCTTTACTCATTTTAATTTTGCTATCAGAGTTGTTCAAAAGGAGAGATTTTAAAAGTACCAGATACTGTGATACGCAAGCCTATAAAATGATAAGCCTAAGTGCTTTCAGTAATTTTGATAATGCACTTTAGAATTCTATGGATTTTGGAGCGATGATCAACGTTTGATTACAATTACTGGCCAACTGGAAGGCCAAATAATGGAGGAAGACCTGAAAGATGTGTGATGACATTCTATGGAGGAATATAGACGTTAACATTTTAAACCTAGTTTAACTTTTTTAATCAGTATAAAATATGAACTATACCAAAGGTGATTTCAAACCTTTTACATTTTGTTACACTTTCTGATTTCAGATTGAATTTTAATATCATCAAAAAAAAAAAAAAAAAAAAAAAAAAAACAAAAAGGGTAGGCATTTTTTTCTATAAGTGTAGGCATTTTTGTCTCTTTTCCATGAATTATACAGAAAGCATTTCCACAGTTCAGCTCTTTAATAGTTGCAATGAACAAAACCTTGATGGTGTAGTTACGGCATGTACCAGCAGAAGGCGCCGCTAACAGTTGTGCAAATGTGTGCATTATCAAACAGTTGTAATGACACGGAGATGTGTTGAGTGTGAGAGTGAAAATTAACAGAATAAACTTTCTCTTTTTTAAATTTGACATTCATATTAAATGTAAACAAAAGGGCTACAAAGGGCGCAGGTACTGGAAGCAGAGCAAACTGGATGATGGACAGAAGTTCTCATCAACTAAATATTAGTGTGTGGGGTAAAACACAAAACAAAACATCCAACAAACAATGTAAATTATAAAAATCGCAATAGCATAAAATAAATATGAAGCAGGTTTTTACAGTATATGACATAATACATTAAAATATATATATGGAGGGTGAGCATGTTACACTTTATCATCTTTCAGAAGATGACAAATGTGTTTTCCTCCCTGATAAAGCACGATGTACCATATAACTCAATAACGAGCTTGTACAAACTTTAAAATGTTTCAAATCAAATGTAAAAGTTTACTTCCTCAAGATATTTGTATCTGTTGCTGGTGCTATTTGAGAGTATGAATGTCGTTCTCAAAATTAAGACAGCGTAGTGTATAAACGTACAGATGCTGCTGATATTTTAAAGGCAAACTGTGTCAAAATTAACTGCACATTTTATATGCACAAGAGCTTAAGATATGCACATGGACCATAAGAACATGTTTGTACAATTTCAAGTACACAAATTTAAACTTTTATATATTTACATATTTTTCAATTCTCTTAAAAATAGGTCTGTAACATGTTTTCCACAAAAAAGAAAAGAGAAAAGAAAAGAAAAAACAACTCAATTGAGTTGCATATGTCTGTTAATACTGATTTTAAGTATTTTGGTCAAACTAAACAAACAGCTCTACAGAAATAAAGAACATTATAAGAATATGTCATACAGTGAATGTCCACGTCCCTTCACCTCATAAACACTGGCCAGGAAACAGCTTCTGATGACCATCAGTCATTGGTTGCTTGAGTTCATGTGATCCATCTGGGTATGCTGATTGGGTATCAATTCCTCGCTTATGGGCAATTACATCTGCGTAGATTGCTACACTGCCCGTGCTTGAAGATAAGAACAAAACAATACTTTGATTGGTTGGGACCCTTAAGAATTGTGAACCAGCGAGGGGGAGGGGGGAGCAGAGGTAGTGTTAGGAAATTACATCTGAGTATCGCTGTTCGGCCTCTGCCTAATTGCTACAGGTGGGAGAGGTTTGCCATAGAAATCTGCCAATAAAAGAGAGTCATGGAAGAAAAAAAAATAGGTCAGCAATGTCCATTTTTAAAAAATCAAGGATCAACTAATTTCAACTGACCACAAAATACATAATTAGATTGCTAGATTAAAAGGTCACTGCTCAATGTTTGCCTGCTCAAAAGAGGACATAGAACATTATATGTAGAATTCAAAATGTTTCCTACGAGCATCAGGAAAATAAATTGCATACATGATTAGTCACAGTGCAGGAAGCAAGTTGTTAAGGAGAATATGCAAGTAGCATTTGTTAGGTACAATATTAAAGTGGATGGTTGTGGTATTTCTGTTGGCTGATGACAGATGACTGTACAGGAAGGATGTGGCTGAGGCTTGCTGTGTGGATGGAGAGAAAACAAAGCTTTAAAGACAGAATTATGGGAGACAGTTACATGGTTAGGAAACAGAATGAGAAAAGAAAAAAAAATGTTAGTGATGCGCATGCCGGAGATGGAACAGATGCAATGAACCAACAATTACCAGAATGCCTTGTATCTCCAAGAGGCTCAAGTTTGGGGAGCCTAGAAACTTTGGGAGTAGCCCATCCAACTAAAACCAAGAAAAAAGTCAAATAATTAGCTGTTAGGGTCATTAAAATGAAGCAACAAAAGGGAAAACTAGGACAAATAAGTGGTTATTTTGACTATGAAAATGAATGTTTAGCAAATGATAGAAGTCTGTTGTAATCCAAGAAAACATTCACCACTGCAATTGTTTTTTAAGCTCATAGTTTTTAATCAAAATGTCATAACTGGATCTTCCACATGACAGACTTCTCTCTGGTGACATGCTGGACGTCCAGACTCCATCCAATCAAAGACCGATGAATTTAACCCCACTCCACATTTTTACCCTTTTAATCCATTTACTCTGAGTACGTCACAATACATAAAAAAAGCTATGTTGCTATGCTACTTCTTTTGAAACTTTTCTCTGTTAATTGGATTTTAAATAAATATGAGTTGAAATAAATGAAATAAATTACCTAAACCTAAATTTGACATGCTGTATTTTCCAGAATACAATTCACATTTGTTTTAATTAACCTAAACATGCTGCGACTTATATAATGCAATTAACATCAAGTTTACAAAACATTGATTTGTGCCGAATGCAAAACATATGGATTTGTGCTGAATGAGAAAGGTAGGTGAGCTTAAGTTTATTTGTATAGTACATTTCCCACATACAAGTAGTTTCAGTTTAGCTTTAAATAAATCTCTTTAGGCTTGGCATTTATAATAAATGTTGTTTATTTACTGCCACTTTCATTTATGTTTGTTTTATTCTTATATTTTTCATTCTTGTTCTGTTCGGAATAATGTCACATTTAAAGGATTTGCTGTGGAGTGAAGGGCATGACATGATTACAGCTAATATAATGTTTGTAAATATTTGGTTTTATTTATCAGTGTTTTACATTATTTCTGAACGTAAGAAAAAAATGTGACCAATGCAACTTATCTGTATTTATTCTCTCAACAATGCAATTTTGACCAGGTGCGACTTATAGCCAGGTGTGAAATATTCCACTCCCTTCCTCTGTTGCTTGTTTTCTGGCATTTAAAGGGCACCTATTATGCAAAATTCACTTTTACATGGTGTTTGAACATAAATGTGTGTTGGCAGTGTGTGAGCAAAACCACCCTAGAATGATAAAAATCCACCCAGTGTTTTTTTTACAATCTCAATAAATCATAAGCACTGTCTCAGAATGAGCTGTTCTCAGATTCAGCGCAATGTGACGTAGAATTGCGCAGGCCCCTCCCACGACTGTTGAGTGACACTTCAGTTTGAGCATAGACCCGCCCTGAGTGAGCTGGACACAGTCCGCCATTGTTCGACGCTTGAGCAGCTGTAGACAAGAATGTCTCCTAAGCGATTGAGGTGTTTTGTTGTTGGATGTCAGAATGAACATATCAGTCTTCATTTACTCTCGTTCTTACTCGAGGATGGATCTGTACCAACTGTTCGTGATCCAGATTACACTCTACGGAGCGACAGGACTAACGTTACTGACCACGGCAGAAATGAAAGTGAGAGCGCGCACTTTATGACAGCTCATCGAATAGTTTTACGGATTTACAGTGTACCAGTTTATTAAGCACAGACTGAAAAGGTGTGTATATATTTGTTTGCTGTTAGTTGTAACGAGTGTTTTGTGTACTTCGCTGTGTATGTTCCATGATAATGAAAGGGAGAGAGAGAGAGTTTATGGATAAGACTTAAATGCTCACATCTTATACTGTGTTTATTTAGCTGTTCTTACAGTGATTCTCTGGAGTAAAACTATTTTTTATAGATTTTATCAATTATTTGTTCCTTGTTCATATCTGAGAACTACTTGTAAAAGCGGCATTCTTACCTGGTAAGGGAGTAGGGGTGGGGCTTTTGGCTGCTGCTTCTTCCACTCTAAGAGGGTCAACTCTATGCTTGCGTTTCAATCGCAATTTCCTAGTTTTCTTTTTGGTCTGGTCCACTGCTCCTGATTAAAGGTGACAGATACATTGCAGTTTTTTTTAAGTGATTTCAGAGGCAAAAAGGTTTCTCATGTGTCATAATAGTAAAAGCTTGTATTTGAAATGAACTGACAATACAAAAATAAACCTTTATTAATGTATTACTCTCAGCATAATGGAGACCTTTTGAGGAAATTAGAGGTCTTACCTGATTCTGTACTCTCCGGGGTCTGTCTCTCGCTCTCTTCATCCTCCTCCTCGTCCTCCTCCTCCTCATCTTGAAAGGCTGTCTGTTCTTGCACACTGTTCTGCTGGCCCTCTTCTCTCTGTCTTTGCATCTCTTGCTCTTGAATTAATTTGTCTTCAAACTGGGATTTTTATATAAAGTGAGTATTTTTTGCATCTTAATGATTTCATCCAACTTGTGTATTAAAAGAAACAATGTGACAACTAACCTCAGTAACAACATTGTTTATTGGCTGGAATGGGTTGGGCATGTTGGCATCATCTAGCTCATCCTCTTTCAGTGTCCTTCCTTCTCGCTCAGCCTCCTCTCGCTCCTGCCTGTCTCTGTCAGTGCAAAACATCTTCATTAAACTGTTGTTTGCATTTTGAACAGTTTAAAGTCATAATAAAACAAGTAGAGACAGATATTTTCTTCGGTATTGTAATGTTTACTGAGCATAACAGATTATCAGAAAAAAAATTTGGTTAGAGGCTGCAAACATCATCAGCAGCCATTTAAAAATGGGTGTTCCCCAGGGTTCTGTCCTAGGCACTCTTCAATTCTCTCTTTACACACACAGCTCTGCGGCCTTACGCAGTTTGAACTCAACTGTGTTTTTTCAGTATTGATGGACCTGATCGCTAAGAGCGATGAGACGGAAGAGAATCTGACATGTGATGTTGGTATAATTCTCTCTTTTCAAATACTTGTAGGGTGGGGACTTGGTTCTATCAATTGGCTGTTGATTGGATTTTGTGTTGCACTCAAATCAATAGCTGCTTTTCCACTGACAGGCAAGTGCGAGCCAAGGCTAACAGGGTGCCGGGCAGGGCCTGTAGCCTCGGACCTCAAGGCCAAAATCAAGCTGCGTTTCCACTGTCGGGCCAGTAGCCCCACAGTGCTACACTAAAACCCGTCCTTAACATTCCTCCATAGAACAACGTCACACAACCCCACCGTTTCACCAGCACAGGGAAGCTAGCGGACTGAAAACTAACTAGATCGGGAGTGCACATCAAACATGCTGAATCAAACAACACATCATTATTTCACATAAAAAGTGAACACACATACTTTTTCAGTTGTGCCTGCCTCAATTTATTTGTGATCACAGCAATACACAAAACAACTCCATTAACCCTCTATGGTACGGTGTTGCCTCCAGGCTACATAGTCTATTTTAGCTTTTTTATATAAAAACATAATCAAATGTAATTGTTCAATGCTCTCTAAGGGGAGGGGAACTCAAATACTAACCAAAGAAAATGCAAAAGAGTGGTCACATGACCCACAGGGGTCCATTTTGTTCCCTCTTTCAACACACGTGCACATGTCACATGGCTCCATATTTTCTCCACTGAAAAGGGCATTTTTCACTAATTTCTGTCCAAATAATACAAAGCCTTACACATTTAGAAAACAACTATTACAATATCATATTTTACGTCACAATTTTTTATAAAGAATGAGCATTTCTATTAATTGTCCACGAAATTATGTGATCTCGAGGATGTTTGAGAGATCTCTCCCATCTCACTGTACTGTTATCCCTTCAGTCAGACCAACAGATGGCGCTCACAGAGAGAAAACAGGAGTTATGAGTTGTATGAGTTAACCGGAGTAAATGTAATTTATGACACATGTGGATGCAGAAGTCCGGTATCAACAAAGGCACAGGGAAAAGACTAATAAATACACGATTACAACCACGTATGCTTTGTTTAAGTTCTTCAAGCAGCCTCAGGTAATTTCTTTAATCATATCTGTATTTATATTATGACAATAGTTAAAATAAGTAGCTTTTAGCATCACATATAAATATATTTCTGCTATCAGAATCCCCATCGGATCACAATCGGAAGTTATTTCACACACTCGCTGGTGTCTGAAATTGAGTTTTTGAGCTGAAAATTGTTTTAAATGTCTTTAATGTTGAGGTTAGCTGTTAGCCTGATATGAAAACATGGGAAATGAGCAGCGATGTAGACTCTCAAACGCCGCCTCTGTTCATAACCACCGCTCAAGCCCCTGTTGGCCTGCTTTGGACCAAGGAATTCGGTGGGCCAAAAAACTCTGGCCGTTGGCCAAAATGAAGCCCTGACGAGGCACGATCAAGCCCCGAAAGTGACAATGGAAATGCGACTGACCCTGGCCCGCACTCGCTTTTGGCCCAACAGTGGAAACACGGCTAATGAGAGCTTGCAGACAACTGTTCAAGGGGCAGGGTTTAAGCGGACTAAAAGTTTGGAAAAGTCCGGCATTTCACCAGAGAGAATAGTCTGTCACTTGCATGGAAGATTGAGTTTAGATAAAACATTACAAGAACAACAACAAAAAAGAAACATATACATGAATGAATCATCCACAATAAAATCTATAAGATGCATTTACTAAACAGGGTACACTTTCATTTTATGCTGACTTGCAAGTAGTAACTCTGCAGTAAAACAAAGAAAAAAACAGACTAACTATGAGTACATATTTGAAGATAAAAGCAAATAAAACCAGCTTAGTTGATATGAACTAATTTCAGAACTAAACTACATTATTTTAAACTATTCTTAATGAATATGCGGCTCCTGACATATCTGGAAAAGAGGGATTAGCATGAGAACCCATGTGAAAAGTCTTGTTAGCTCACTGACCTCTCCTCTCTGATCCGCCGAACTCTTTCTGCTCTTCCTTCTTGTCTTGTTCTTCCTGAGCCTTCTGCTCTGCTGTATCTCTTTGCACCGTTCTGAAATTGCCTCGTAATCCTTGGCAATGTTATTCAGCAGCCAGTTAAGGCCATTCTTGATGGATTTGTCAACCTTCTTTCCATAACCCAGCACAGCAGAACAGGGCTCCTGAGATCAGAGAAAACAACATTTAGTTCAGTTTTATATGATTGTTTTGCAACATTTCTTTCAAGTAATTTGCTGAATTATAAATATAAAAATTAAAATAAAGCAAATTTCCCCACTCACTATTTCCACATTAATTACAAAGTCAAACTGGTCTCTGATTAATATAAACTTTTTAAATATTAACTCACAATCTGACAGAGGCATTTATTCTCGTTGACAATCTTCTCTAATGACAGGGTCTTGATGATATCTGCTTCAGCCAATGCCCCATCTTGGTCCTGTTTATTAGCCAGTCTGAAAGCCAATCAAAAGAATACAAGCTGGTCACTAGGTGTTACAGGTTACTAGGTAAGCTGTCACAAACAAATGGCCTGAGGTCTGCACTTGAGGAAGACTGAATAATTAGCCTTGAGTTGTTGAGCACTCTTGACTTATTAGCACACTTAACAAGCTATATTTAGTCAAGGACTTCATCTGCTGCTCACTTCCTCAGTTAATTTGACCCACTGCAGCTTGTTCAATGCTCCAACAGATATACAGATGATGCATTGCACATTTGCTGCACACCGCCCCAATCCACTTTGACTAGAGGCAGGAATTATGTGAGAATGCTCTTCACTGATTACGGCTCGACATTCATCAAACCCTCCAGGCTCATCAACAAACTCAAGGTCTTGGCTCTAAACACGTCCTCTTTCTGACAGGCAGGCATGGGCGGTGAGGAAGGGCTGCAAAAATGTAAAAATGGGTGTTCACCAGAGTTCTATTCTGAGCCCTCATCTATTTTCCCATTTACCCACACAGCTCTGAGTCCTTACACAGCCTCAACTCCATCACATTATTGTTGACGCAGTTTGGTGGGTCTTATCAATAAGAGCTAGTAAGGATAGTAAAGAACTGACATGATGTGTTGGTATAATTGCCAAATACCACCAATAACAAGAAGGATTCGCATGAACCACATACGCTGACAGCTTGTTTAGGATCGGCGCCAAGGTGCAGAGATCTTTTTACAGGTGTAGCAATGAAATCATTCTGTCTGGTAGTATTACTGCCTGTTAAAGGAGCTGGACCATGCAAAATTGCATGGGCAGGTGTAGAAAGCTGAATGTATCAATGAGAATGCGCTTCCCAAAATGCAAATCTTCATAAGGCAGAATAGTACTAAAGCCAAAGAAAAAAAAAAGATTAAAGACCCCAGCCACCATAACAAAAGCCTTTTACATGATTAAAGACCGCAGCCACCATAACAAAAGCCTTTTACATTAATTTCCCCATTATATCTAAACACTTAATGCGGTATGTGAAGGTGGGATATTTTACTTTTCTCCTTTCTAAACATGAATCTGCATATCTCATCAGTATGTACATATGCTTTAAGCAAAGTGGGATTTTGCACAATGTCAGCATAAATCCCTATTACTTACTGGAGTAAATGCATTAAAGTAACTTGCATTTATCATTGAAGACCAGCAATAATTACTTTCTTTTTGAATACATAACGGCGATGCATAAATGTCACATTCAGACACAACCATTTAGCAGCTGTGATGTCGGATTAATGGATTAAACTGGCCCAGGTTTCTATTTTTATTTTTTTTTACGATTATTTGGTCACCACACCTTTATAGCTTTACTGAGAGATTGCCAATTAATGTTATTACACAACAACCAATTAGAACACATTTTACAGTTATAAACATATATTTGTAGGGCACTGCATATTTTCTTTAATTTTCTGTACATTGTGCTGATATACATGTGTTATATATTAATTTTGTCTAATGCCTTGTTTTTATTCTATCGACAGCCATCTCATCTTCCATGTTTGATGATCTGTACTTATTCCAGCCATAAAGTCACATTCAATGACAAGAACATGTCAAGTTCTGAAAACTCACACTAATACAGGTTTGCCGCTATACGAGGGTGCCGGAGAACCTCAGCCATTGTGTCTCTGGTTTCTTGGTTCTCTGGACATCACTGGAGTCCACAACAAACACTACTCCATAAGACTCAGAGTAGTAGTTTTTCCAAATGCCGCGGATACGTTTACCGCCACCCAAGTCGAAGATTGTGACCTCAAACTTCCCCTGCTTCAGGTCCACCTTTGAGAAGCCCACTGTAGGGGCTACATTTAAAGGACTTTCTCCCTGGATTCCTCTGACTGTAGCGGTTTTTCCAGCATTGTCCAGTCCAACCATAACTAATGTCACTTTCCTGTAAGAACAAAAATACAGCATCACTTTATTATGCATCAGACAGACATCATTATTTCAAAATTATATTTAAAAAGTTGTAAAAAAAAATGTTATATATAAATGTTAATCATTCTTAAATCTAAACGTTTTTGGGGAGTTGCACCCCGTACCATTTTATTTCAACTAACCTTGCCTAAATGATTAACTAAAAGGTCTACATGGGCTCTTTTCTATTATATAATTTTCTGTAATTTGCCTGTTTGTTATAGGCTTTGTTCTGCATGGTCAGGTCACACCACATTAGATTTATTTGGTAGAAAAAAAAAATCATATGTTAATAAGAAATGATTTTTTTATATATATATATTGATATTAATTTAAGATTAAGCCAAATTACTTAATAAGTGTGTCTTTTCAAGAATTTCATTATGTTAATGAAGCTTTTTCATTTTGATATCAAGACAAATGTATCATCCTAAAAAATGTTATGCCAAAAAAAAAAATCAAGATATATCATATCAAGTAATCAAAATATGTTCATGAAGTCAACTTTAATCTGTTTAACTTTTTGACATAAAAAACTAAACAAAAAAAACACTGACATAAACTTATGAATTCACCCACAGCTGTGAGCTAAGGCAAGCTAAGCCTGTACGTTAATGCATCATCTCATGACTGGCAAAAGCGCACAGGGATAAAGAGGATGATTCAGCATACCACACACAAAAATACCAAGTAATAATGTGGCCTTTTCCAACACAAATGACGTCAAAAACATAAATAAAATGAAAGCTGTCCGGGGCTGTAGAGTCCCAGCTGTTAAAGCTACAAGGCTTCCAGTGGCATAAAGAGGCATTAAGAGGCATAAAAAGACATCTGTGGAGTAACACAAATATCTTGAAGTGACTTGGGATTTCTGCTCACCATCATCAACCTATGCTTAATTCTGAAGAAATGCCAGACAAACACATGTGCCAGGCAGCGTAAACAAACCTTTCAGCCATCACTGATGCAAACAGGAAAACTAAAGTCCTTAGCTACCAAAAACATACACACACAAACAGATACTTAACTGCGGCACTTGCGCCGCAGGGACATCAAGCGCACTATCCAGGTGACAGTTCTCTGCAACCAGGAGGCCTTCATTGAGACTGGGAATAGATCAAGATGACAGCTAGCTTTCCCTTGACTTTGGTTGTTTTTGTTGATACACACACGCGCTCTCTCTTTTGTCTCTCCTGGCCTCTGGTCAGCTCTGTATCTGAGGGATTAGCTGGGGATTTCTACTTAGCCCAACAAGATCAGTGACAGGGTGCTAGAGGACACACTACGTTCAGCCAATGAAATAAGACAATAACTTCTAGTTAGTCGTCAGTAAGACATAACCATAACATCCAGCATCACTGTCACGTTTGGGGCCAGACAGCTCCACTTTAAACGGACTGATTCTTAGGTACGATCAAACATTTTACCCAATTTCTCCTTATCAAGCATCTTGTTTCAGGCACAGCTGGTGATGTGAGTAATCAGATATTTATCACTTGGCTTTAAGCCTATGCCTGATTGTGAGTCATGTTCCAACGTGTGTGGTGAGAGGTGCATTTAGGGCCTCTAATCAACATACAGCATCTTTATGAAAGTGGACTTAAATACTGAAATTGAAAATGACACCAGGGCTAATGCATCTTCATGACAAAATATGAATCTACTGTGTGGAAAACGAACACAATATCTTGGCACAAGTGATTTGGTGTCACCAGCAAACTGTTTTGTTAACAGTTTTAAAAATATATAAAAAATATTCTCATTATTAAAATAAAGCTTGAATAAAATTATAAATATTAGATTAAAAACTAAAAAATAGACATGTTGGCAATATTTTTTTTTTTTTTTACTATGCATAACTATACTTTTAAGTTTTTTTTTTTACTATGCATAACTATACTTTTAAGTTTTTTTTTTTCTATGCATAACTATACTTTTTAGTTTTTTTTTTTTTTTTATGTCAAAAAGTTTAAAGTTGACTTCATTAACCTTTTTTTGATGACTTGAATGCACCTCTTCTGTTTAGCATGTTTTTTGTTTTTTTTTCTGTATTAGAATTAATAAATTAATCCTGATATTTTTTGAGCACAAAGTAATGAGGTTGATACATTTGTCCTGATGAAATGCAAAATGAGAAGGCTTCATAAGAATAATGAAATTCTTGAAAAGAAAAGCTAATTAAGTGACTTGGCTTAATCTTAATTAATACAAAATAATAATAATCCTTTCAAACTAAAGTGGTGTGACCATGCCAAATATCAAACCAATTGGCATTAAAATTGTTTGACATTTTCTTAAAAATAATATTGTTTTTATTATTACTTTTAAACAACTGGTTTCAAGATCTTGTTTAGAGAATGTATTAAGACCACTAAAGATGTAAGAACTTGTCTTTCTTTAAAGTGATATTTCACTCAAAGATGAAAATTCTGTCATCATTTTCTGAAGCCACATGTTCATGACAAGTGAAAGGAGCTGTTACTCTGCCTAACATCTCTCAAGTACCAAGCAACAATTTTTGTTTTGGGTGAACTATGCTTTATAATAAATACAACTTGATTAGATATTTTATGTTCTACTGGGCTACATTGACCCTGTGATGCATACATTATTAAATCACACACACACACACAAAAAAAAGTTTCATCATTGTTTTCAATCATTACCAATAGTTGCACATTATAGGAATTGACAGGTCTGCTCAGAAAAACAGTTAGTAAATGTATCTTATGGTCTCTCTGACTCAATGGATCACAGTTGTAGACACTCACCTTGCAGGTTCTCTCCATCGTTTCAACGAGTTGCGCAGTTCGCCATCAGATTGAACATTTCACCCCAAGTGTCTGAACTGGGTTTTATTTTATTTCATGACAGCCGTTTTGCCTGATTACTAAAGTTCCTGGCTAATTTCTTTCCTTTGTGTTTTAATCAACCCGTTATCTGCAATCACTCTTTAATATGCCTATCTTGGACTCGTGATTTGAGTAAAGACATCTTGTTGTATCATTCTAGCAGAGAATAAGGGTAGAATAAACTAAAGATGACCAACTAAGTTACATTGTTTAATTATCACTTACAAAACGGACCACAGAGTTTAGTTTCATTTTGCTCACTAGCCGAATCAATGCACCCTTCACTGAAGGCTAACCAGTTAGCTAACTTACTTCATACGATCCATTAAAACTATTCAATTACATTCGTATGTCTTTAGATGGAAAATCTATATACATCTATATATCTATTATACAATGACTATACATACTGTTTCAAAGACGTCCCGGTGAATGCTTTACTCTCAATTTTAGACCGTTTTTTTGTTTTGTTTTTGCAAAAAGATGTAACGGGATAACTGTTAGCTTGCTAGCAGTCCGCTTTGTTGACCAAGCTGAATTTGGCTGCTATGGCTGCAGCCACAAGCTCGTCGAGGGTCGGGGTTGCCAAGTGTTTAAAAAGATTGTACGATATAATGTAAACTATGAAAAAATAATTAAATGGAAAATTTCTTTGTTAGCTTTCAACATGTTTGTACTCGGACAGCTTATAATCTTTACACCGAGACCCTTTTGATACTGCGTCGATCGAAGTGGCCGAAAAATATTAGTCTGGGAAATGGTAGACTTGGCAACACTGTACTTGCTTACACTGTACTTGCCTAAGAGTAACGTCATCTAAAAAGTGAACAGTGCCTCCCGTGGACGGAGACGTAGCAAACTGTAGGTAATTAAAAATGAAATGAAAAATTTCACCACATTACATAAACGGGTAATATAAATTAAAACATTGTGGTGGCACAATTCTTTCTGCGAGAACAAGTAAAGTAATATCTGATTTTTTCATGTATAGCATGCCAACGATATCCAAAGAATCCATGTCTTTTACAATAAACCAACAAACTCAAATCCCCCTAAAATGTGTTTATTAATTAGGACAAAAAAAAGCTCTCAATATATAAACCCAGTCACCCAATCCAATCATATACAATTTAAACTCTTCAAACATTTACAGAAGATACAAAACAAAAAAGAATAAATAAGACTGTTACTGCTCATAAATGGAACAGCTTTAAACATGCCTCTGTTTGAGACACAAACTAGTCCTCCGCTTTAAGATATTTTTTATTTTTTTTTAAAGAGAAGTCCTTTAGAATATGTCATGACAATGTTCGGTGAGTCTTTGTGGCACATGTACACTCCTCCATTAGCATGAGTATCTGCAGTTTAGACTAGGCCTTCCCAGCAGCACCAGCCTGCTGTTATAAGCCAACAGTTCTTCTGATCCCAACAAATGTCAGTCTGTCATTTAAAGACTTGGTGTCTTTAATTCTTCTCAAGTGACCACTGACTTAAACAGAAGCAAATTAATGACATTTGCAAAATATGCAATCAGTGACAATTTACAATGGTTCATATATCAAGGTTTAAAATAAACAAAACAAAACAAAACAAAATGTTTATAGTGTGCTTGCAATACTTTGAGTGGCCTGTGAATTTCTATCCAGTACTTCTGCTCATAAAGCACCATGTGACACTGGTAGACACCTGACCAACTGTCACAAAACAGTAAAGTTAAACCTTCCATTAAACACCAGACTGAGAACAACATTTTATGCTTTCTAGAGCAGGTATATACCCTGAACAAAAAAAACTGACCAAATCCTCTTGTAGTGTTATGGTCCTTTGGTGGCCTCTTATTACCAGGAATTGAAAAAAGATATTTGACAGAAAGTGATGACAAGTATTGAAAAGCATCTGCTGTGCATTTTATAGAAAGACAAACTTACTATTTACTGAGAAAGCAGTTGATGATTAAGTAAAAATAAATACTCCCAAGTCTCAAAAAAAAATTATAAAAAAAATGCATTTTCAACATCAGAACTTTTAACTAGAGATAACAGACTTTGCTCTGAAATAAAGCAGCTGATCGGTCATACGAGACTACAAGGAGGCATAACTCGTTTCCCATGTGGATCTCAATATAGTTCAGTTTTGAGATGCTGACAAAGATGGTAAGCACATGTGAGAACGCTGATTGCCTACAGCAGCATTTAGCAGTTTTCCCAGTTGAAAGACCTGCTTGTCTTCAGGTAGCACCTATGAAGACAAAAATTAAATATTTAACAAACTGCAAAAATTAAAATAACCTTAAAATCAATAACAAAAAGGTACTTACTCTCATCATCCGAATCGAAACCAAAGAGGGATGTGCATTTGTCCTTGTGTGTTTGCAGCTCTTCCTCACTGTTGAAAGACTCAAAACATCGAGAGCAACGCTGCCTGGTAGGAAGTTTTACTGGCTTTGACACTGAGCCCACTAACTTTGAGCCCACCTGGGGTTCCTTCCAGCGTTTTGGCATGCTAATGTACGACTCATCTAGATAAGCTGAGGGAAGGGGTCGAATGAATTGTTTATTTGCAGGTTTTCCTGAAACGAGTGGTTCCTGCTCTTTAATGACTGGATCTGAAGTTTTGGCAGAAACTTCTTTGTTACTCTCACTATGCCCATTAACAAGGCTATGGTTCTTGCTACTGTAGCTAACAGAACTTTTATTGAGGACCAAAGGCTTTCCATCATCCTCTTGACTTGCAGGGTCCTTCCACTTGGCTGCACCCTGAATCGGTTGACTGACTGAAGAATTTGCTGCTGCCTCCATACTACCTTCCAGAATTTGAGGGGCTCCATGCCCTCTTGGTTCAGAATCTTTGGGGAATGACTTTATTTCCAAATTTGCATCAAGTCGATAATGTGTTTTTTCATGCTTATAAAGGAGCAAAATAGTCTCAGCTTGCATAGAGCAACCAGGAAAGCAGCACATCGCTCTCAATGGATGATGGACTAACATGTGGTCGCTGAGTTCTGTACGCGTTTGGTACCTTCCTTGCAGCCGTAATGGTAGCATGGGAACTTCAGCTCACCTCTTGGCATATCACATGGTCAAAAAAATGCTGGGGATTATATATCTTTCTACAACAGAAAAGACATTTTTCCTTTCCAAAATTGAAAAAGAACAGAAGCGCCTTCTTGTCACCATGGTGGTGTGACAGCACATGTGAAAGGACAAGGATAGACTTGGCACTAAATGTACAAATCTCCACAGGGCATCTAACATGCGTAGATGCACCAGTTCTTTTCCCCTGGAATGGTGTTGAAGGCTGTTTGGACTTTGTCTGAGTCCCATTTTTATACCCCACTGCATTTATTTCCTTACATTCTGTATTATTGTCTATGGGTTCCTGATTCTCAGAACTGTCTTCTGGACTATTCGTCATCTTCCTCCTTTTTATAGCTTCTCCATCCTCTTTTTGGTCTCCAGGAGTAATCTTCTTCTTTTTTACCCTTGAGTTCACAATTTCATCTTTTCTTTTAATTTTTGATTTGCTCTTGTCTTTTTTTAGTCCTACATTCTTAGATTCAGTCTTGACATTGTCTTTCTGACTTTCTGCACATTCTGCATTCTCAATTTTATTTTTGTTGTCCTGTGGTAATGATGTCTCAATTTGCTCTTTGTTGTCCTGTGGTAATGATGTCTCAATTTTCTGTTTGTTATCTTGTGGTAATGATGTCAGATTTTTTTCATTTGAGGTATTTGTCTCAGTCACACTCTTAACTTTCCTTTTCTTTCTGATCACTCCATTTACCCTATGAGCTGAGTTGCCATTGGAATCCAACTGTTTGTCCTCTGGAGTTTGTGCTTGCATAGCCTTTGGTCTCTTCCTTGCTAGTTTCATATTGAAAAACTTTTTGTTCTCATCTGTGGGCTGAGATCTCTTTGCTAAAACCCTCCTTAGACATTTTGTCTTCATCTTGCAAACCTTCTCTTTTTGTTCATCCGATGTACTTGGGGGATCTGAATTCTTGACCAACCTTGTCCGCAATCTAACCTTAGGCTCTGTGCTTGCCCTTCCTTGTGCAAATCTGTGATGTTCAAACTGCAGTTTAACTCATTTTGAGGTTTCTAAACTTATTCTTCACACGTTTAAACAGTCTCTTCTGGGCATATTGTGAGGCGGTCTCGGAGGCATTCTCACAAACAGTTTCACTAAAAAGCCCATTAGACTTTTTCAGTTCCTGAATGTGCACTTTAAAATGGATTGATGGGCTGCGCCCATGAGTGTAGCGTTTGTGACAGAACATGCACTTTCTGTCAATTCGGTGATGCCACAGTGCATGCCGTAGAATGTGTGGGTTTTTGGTTTCTTTATTGCAAAGGCTGCAGGTAACTGAAAGCTGGCAACTTGCATCACTTGCGGGGATAAGGTCAGAGACTAGACCATCAACAGCTGCATGCATATCTGGTGATGTCTCCTCAGGTCTTGATGGCACCACTGGCACCTCCGTCCTCTCAGGCACACTTTTAGTGTCAAGAGTGTCAATCTCAGTTTCACTAAAAGTAGCCACTGTTTCATCAGGGAGCATTGTCTCTTTAGTAAGAACTGGAGGAGCATCCTCATGAAGAACCATAATGTTTTCTGGCATACTATGAGGTACAGGAATGGTGTCAGCTCTGGTGTCAGTTGTCACTTCTGATGAAAGATCAACATTAATATTTTCTGCAGGACTAATAGGACTGTAAGGACCGTAGTCTGGATATTTAGTGTCTGCATCTTGGGGAATTGATAACTCGCTATTTAATTTTGGATCTTCAATAAATTCTTTAACTGGCTCAAGAATGGCTTCAACTTGAGTGGATGTTTCCACATTTAAAGCTGGGATTGGTGTAGCCATGCTTTCCACTGCATTTTTATCCTGTGTTGCAGCTCCCAGGCTCTCTGTAGGTTCAAACTGTTGCCCAGCAGACCGTGGTTCTTGTTTGGATTCATTATGGTCCAGATTAAATTCTTTATCTCGGTGTAAACCGTCAACTGATATTCCTTCCAATTCAGCTTGTCTTGAATATGTGTGGAATTTACGAACCATAAAAGGCCTTGTTCCCAGAAAACAATCTCCTCCCGCACCTTGAATCTTTTTTGCTACATGGAGTAGATTCTGCTGATAGTAACTCAAGAAGAGACGCATTACTGTCAGGGCATTTCAAATTCTCTTGAATTCTGTTAGTACTGCTTTCAGGGATATTAGGGGTCTCTGTGGAAAACAGTGAGGCCTGAACATCAGAAGAGAGGTCAACTTCATTATCAGGATATGAAAATTTCATTGTGACTTCACTGATTGCTGTCTCAAGTGAAATCTCTGTCAAAATATTTGACTGCTTTGGTTTCCTTCCTGGTTTCTTGGCCTGTCGAGGTTCACCGTTTTCTGCTTGGGCAGCTAACTGGTCCAAAAGCCATTGTGGTTTCCTGCCCTTGCGTTTCAGAGTGTTCATCTCTGTCTGTCGGGAAAGTAGTCTCTGACGCCTGCTATTAAGTTGCCTGGTGTGATTCTTTGCCAAGTCCAATTGCCTAAATGAACGTCGAACTGGAGAGGCCTCTGAATCTTTAACAAGATGTGTCCCTGGCTTCCTCCCCCGCCTTTTACCTGGAGGTTTGGAGGAGGCTTCCCCTGAGGCAGAATTAACCCATGTTTTCAATGACTCTGCTTCCTGGTCATTTCGGTTTGTAGGTTTCTCTGCTTTATTAATAGTCCTGTCTGTGTTGTCTGCGTGACACTGACAATGTCCTTTCATACAGTAACTTGGAATCCACTTGTCCTTTTGCATGATTTCACATAAGGCTGCTTTACCGACCTTATCACTCATTAGCTTCAGACAGTTTGTCTCGATGTTGAGAATGCTCCAGAACTCAGGGTCAAAGTACAGGTCTTTTTTCAGGATCTGGAGAACCTCAAAGCGTACACTGTTACCCACAAGACTGGTGTCTGCATGATACTCTTGATCAGGGTGAGTATATAGGAGGAACACATTCTTGTATGACTCAACAGTTCTCTCTAGGAAGAAAACTAGCAGTGCACAAGCCCTACAGACCTCAAGGTCATTAGGAAGTAGGTTGCAATGGTTTTGTAGATGAGGGACTTGGTGACTGGATCATTTTAAGGTCAGTCTGCAAGGCTTGTGCACAAAGCTCCACACAAATCCCCAGGCCATTTTTTCCAAGCTGAAAAATAAATATTTTATTGCCATTATAAAAAGACCATTCCATAAATATTGACAAATGGTGTGTTTGCTTAGATTTTTGTCTATGTCTACAATTACAAGCGTAATACAGTAAATTAATGATAAATAATATCTTACCTCTGCCAAAATCACCTTCATAAATGGGAAAATCGCTTTTATGTTGGTGGCTGACAATATCATTACTTTGCATTCCTCTAGGAAGTTTTGTTTAGAAAGGTTCAACCGCAAGTAGAGTCTGCTCCATATGAAGACCAAATCCCTTAAAAGGAAAAAAGAAATACAGGAAAAAAATAAACGGAGCAATTCCAATAGGGTCCTCACACCATCGGTGCTCGGGCCCTAATGAGAATGTAATTTTCTGCAACCTCAACACTATCTTCTGTTCAGGTTGTTGCAATAACTGTGTAAAAAATATAAAATGCTAAAAAGAGGGTCAATACACTGAAAACAATTCCCCTTCTAAATGTTTGTAGAGCTATTGAGACCCACCAAAGGTAGTACATGTCTCCAATCTGGAGCTTCTGAGATAGGAAGCCTTTACTCAGCATCAAAATAGTCTCATCTTTCTCTTCATTCTCCATCATGCAGAGTATCTCTACAGCATCCTTCCCATCGATATCTGCCATCTTTAGAAAATAGAACAAGAGTGTAATTTTTGACATTGCTCATGAAATATGGTGATCTTCCATTATGTCAGAAAAACATCACATATATTTGGAAATCTTTCATATCACTTTATTTATAGCTTCAGCTTTTGTTTATATACAAACAAAATACTACCTTTCTACACCTGAACAGACCACAAAAAACTTAGAATAAATTACTTCCTGTGATATTGCATTGATTTACATTAAAATACGTAATTAGCATGATACAACTGCATGCCCTATACTTTTATATATCATTTAATTTTTTTTGCTGTGCCAGTTAAACGACAACTTCACACTGGCCCTCTTAGAAGCATCAAAAAATTAAAATAATAAATTATACGAAAGACTATAGATACAGGTATAGATATACACAATTCAGTCCTATTACTAATGAGTGGGAGAAAGTGCATCGTGTATATATGGCGGAATACGTCCAGCCTTCTAAATAAAAGAGCTGATTGGTAAAGTCACTGCGTCACTGCAGCTGCCGTTAGAAGCTCCGGTTCCCATAGACCATTTCAACAGCTATTCGTTATTTTAAGGAAGTGACGTCTTTGGCCCTTGGATATTTCCGGTTAGCTGTCGAGCGCATTCAAAACATCGGCGTGAGGCGCTTAATGAAAAGTCGGATTGCGATAATTAATTTAATCCTGCAATAAAAAATGTCAAAAATAAAATTACATCCATGTTGCTCAGTGGTTGGATGCATCCTCAGGCCTGCAAGGCTGCAACTAAGCTACTTTAGAAAATTAAAAAGTGTTTAGATTTTAGATGTGATGCCTGGATTGCAGCAGTGAAGCGAGAAGGCTGGATACCAACTAGCAACTCTAGGTTATGCAGTACACAGTTTTCGTTTTTTTCATCACTTATTAAGCTGGGCTAATGTTACTTCCAACATGCACTGATGCATTAAACAATGACAGTAGTATTTTTAAAGATTGTGCATTACCTGATTAAGTTAAATAATAATTGTTTTCTACTTTTATCTTTAGGAAAGCCATCAGATGCACATAATGAATTATAGCTCCATTTATACTTATTTAAGTAAGTATTACTATTCTATAAATATTTGTATAACGACTCATTAAGACCTATACTGCATTATAAAAACAGTTATAGTTACATTTATATAATTTTTTTATAATTACCTATGGCAAGCATTTGCTTTTTCAATGCACATGCTCATAATCCATTATACACTGATTTATAAATTATCAAATATAAAATAGTTCCAGAGACACTTGTTTGCTGGACCAATTAGTTATCATTATGTAAATCTCAGCCAAATGCATAGTATTGCTTATAACGTTTGGAATTATACTTAAAAAATATATATTGTTGCAGTATTTTGCTAGTATGTGACATAAAAAAATTAAATAAAATAAAATCATTTGTATTAATGATTTTTATTTTTTTCATTATTTGTATTATTATTGTTCATTAGTTACATTTACAAGTAAATAACTTAAAATGTATAATGAGCACATCTTCATAATTTCTTAACATTTGCTTTAGGAAAATTGCATCCTATGTTTTCACTTAAATCCATCAATGATGCAGTTATAGAGGTTAGTAACTGTATTATCACTCACAGTAAGTATGGCTATTGGCTATTAATAACAATATATTCACTTATTTGACAACTAATATATAACAACATTATAGCAATGCAGGTTGCATCTTTATAAATACATTCCTGGATCCATACGACTGACTATGGTAATTAATACTTATAAATCAGTGTATAATGGATTATGAGCATGCGCATTGAAAAAGCTAATCCATGACTTAATTATAAAAATAATCTAAATGTAACTATAACTGTTCTTATAATGCAGTATAGGTCTTAATGAGTCTTTATAAATATATTTATAAAATGGTAATACTTATGTATAAATGGAGCTGTAGTTCATTATAAACATGGACTTCATAGAAAGTGTTACAAAAAGATCTATTAATACATAACCCAACAGGGCAAATCATTTCAAGGCAGGACTTTAATGCACAACTAGGCAACACTAAAGGCTCGTTTCCACTGAGCGGTACGGTAAGCATTTATTTTCGTTTCCACTGTCAAAAGTTGTGAATGGTACCAAAATGCCGAACCGTACCACTTTTTGGGTACCCTTCCGTTGGGGTACTTAGCACAGTGGTACGGTTCTAAAGGGTGGAGCTAGACTCACTGCAGAACGTTGATTGGTTGACAGAGAATCGTCACTTGCGCGTGCTACTAGGGGAATGACAACATAAGAAGAGCCATTTTTTAATATACAGTTAAATATAATACTATGTTACTGTGTCACAAAATGTAATTTGAAGAGTTTTTCAGCGAGAATGTAGTTGTTTAAAGATCAAATCTGTGGTTTATATATAAAGATTTATGAAAATTTGATCCAGGTTGTGAGATCCAGGCAATCACCGGGTGATCAGCGCTCATGTACCCCGCCTGGAACAGCCTTTCCTCGGCTGGTCCTTCTGACGTTTGCCGCCGACTTTAACGTCTCTGTAGTGGTTAAACATGAGATATAATTCGTCTTGTGTAAACCTAACGGGCGATCTTTGGTCTTGTGAATCTATAATTTGTTCCCTGGCCAAACTGAGGGCTAAGTGAAATGTCATAACTTTATATTTAGGCTATTTAACTTTACCGTTGTAATGTTAGACTTTGAGCGCTGACTTTGTATGTTTGACTAAATTGTTTGCTTTATTTCTTATTGTATAGCTTCTTGTACTTTTTACTTATACTTTTATAATGGCTATTATTGATAAAACTGAAATTTAACAAAAAGAGACAGGGTTTAGTTTTGTAATTTTTTATTTTATTACAGTGAAGATGACCAGAGTACAAATGCACATATTGCCTGAACCATATTAATACGTTTCATATTTTAAAAATTTAAACAAAAAGAGGCAGGGTTGTGTTAAGTATTTTTTTTGTTGTTGTTATAAATAGGCTAACGTTACATGCAGTGAATATAATCAATACGCGTTGCCTGAACCACATTTGTGTGGCTATAATGTTTAAGATTTCTTTAAATGAAAACGTAAAGAGGCAGTGTGGTGTTTTATAACATAATTCGTTTTATTGTTGCCTAAAATGTACATACAGAGATAACCGGAGTAGCAGAGCGAGCTGAGTGACGCTTTGAAGAACGCGCTGTTCCATTTGCAGAATTACCGGACTCGCGTCCTCGGGAGTCATTCTCCTGAGCTGGACTTGGCAAGTCCAAACTATGCGTACTTGCTATTGAGAAACGCCTAATGTTTGCGCTTGGCTTCTTGTGACAAACATGCCGAGAAGCAAGAACAAGTCTGCTGTATTTCATGCATTGTTGTTTATGTCGCTTTCTCTTTGCGTGAAAATGACGTCGATCGCTTCTTTCCGGCATAGGCTACACCACGCCTATCAAGTAAGGGTACTGTTGGCAGTGGAAACGCTAACGGATTCATGGTTTACCGACCCGAACCGTACCGTACCGCTCAGTGGAAATGAGCAATAAGAAAGTCCAGAAAAGTCAGAAGTCCTATAAACCACAATAGGGAATGGAGAATGTTTTGCTATTGTTCAGGTATGCAAACTGCCCAAAAAATTGGACTGTGTATAAGGCCCATTTCACACCAAGAGAATTTCTCACTCACCTCCTTGTACAAGCGCTCACAAAGAGAAGCTCTCCGAAGGCAGATGAGGTAGGCTTGCTTGAAATAGAGATGCCTCCCTACAACAGAGTGCCGGATGCATCTCCTTGTCAGTGCCAAGGCCTCCGGAAGCCTCTCACATGCCACCAGGTAACGCAAACGCAGCTCAAAGAAAATGGATACTTCTGAACTCAGATATTTGTCCACTGCGAACAAAAACACCAATTAAGAATTATAATAATCAACTCCATTCACAGTTTAGAAAATCCAAGGTAAAGATTACTTTATCAAGATACACTGTTTTTAAACAAAAGCTTGATAGACTGACCATCTTCTTGTGGTAGCTCTGAATCCTTGAGAATGGCCTGAAGTACAGGGTTTGCCCAAGGCCCTCCATCTTTAATAATATGCCTAACCTGCAGAAGGTAAACATTCTGGTGCTTTACCAGGCTCGCATAGCAGTCCTAGAATAGACAGAAAAAAAAAATTAAACCATATTAATGGAAACATACGAGTGACACAACAAGATAACCACTGAAAGGTTAAAGAGCAGAATTCTACATGATGCTCCCCAAGAATAATAGGTTTGATGTCATGCGATTACCTGGAATGAGTCTAGAATATCTTTTAAAGGATGCTCGATGAATTCATCTTTTCCAAAGAACAACAGCAGTTCAAAGATACTCCTGCAAATTAAGAAATGAGTAGACGCTGTAATTATTCACTTTTACAACTGTTGCACCAATAAACAATACGGTAAGCATTTTAGCCACTTTTCTATCTTCAGAGAGGATTAGTTTTTCTATTAGGAGGTGGAGAAATATTATCAGAGCCGCTCAATATTAAAGATTAACAGTCCACACCAGCTATAACGATAACGGCACAGAGTAACGATATAGTTGGCATCACTTTCAGAACGATTTTATTTAGCTGATGAACAATACAAAAGCCAATCAGAATCAAGCGACAGACAAGAACGTGCTTAGAATAAACAGAACAATATCGTCTGCTGGTGTGGACGCTAATATCATTTTCGTTATAGTTATCTTTATATTTGTCATTTTTGATGTGGACGATCATCATCGTCCGATAACAGCTTCATCTAGTTTGATCGATGGTCTCTAAAGGCCAATCAGAAGACGCAACTTGCGGGACAATTTTTCTATGCGCAGCTAAAATTGTTTCACTACATTCAAGTAAACAGTAAAATACAGTCTACTGTTGCTAATCTGCAGGACAAGCTAGACAACAAGAGTTATTAAAACTGCATTAAGCCTCGAAAGGCGCTCTGAGACGGAGTGGAACACGGACAAGCAAAGTGAACTTTCACGCCTAATTGGTTAAATACACACAAACATGTCAAAATGCCCGGCTTGATGAGCATTCGTGTAAAAATTCTGATCAGAGCACCCTTTTACAGACAAAGGTAAAAATAACTTAAAAGGGATCGCTTACCCAAAAATTTTCATTCTGAAGAACATAAGAGATATTTTGAAAAAGACCAGTGTTTTTTTTAAGTCCATACAATGGAAGTCAATGGAAATCAAAACTGTTTGGGTACAAACATTCTTCAAAATATATTTGGTGTTCCATAGAAGAAAGAAAGTCATACAGGTTTATAACAACATGAAAGTAAGCAAATGATGACAAGAGTGCTCAGTTTTACAAGACATACGTTCTACTTTCCTAATTCGTTTTACTAATTTGTTCTAATTAAGTATACAGAACCTGTAAAGTCAGCATGAAACGAAGTTGGATAGTATTTTCTTTCCTATTGTGACATATATAAAAGTGAAACTGCTTCTAGAACAAGAAAAAATTTAGGGTGGGAGTCTTTTTGTCGTTTGCTATAGACCTTATGTAGCCCCGCCCCTTTTCAGCGCTGCGCTCATTGTCTTTTGTCTTCCGGTCTGTATTTTCACAGCGATCTTGCGTATTTATGAATGAACGGCTCGTTTTAAAATCTTCCCGGTCGACTGACATTTAAGACATCTGCTTTAAACATAACAGTCCTCATGATAACTTTCGTTAACTTTACATTAAGTAAATCCAGTTCAAAAGCTAATTACTCCTGGACAGCAATGCCATAGAGATATACAGAGCAACCGCAAAAACGGAGGTTAAAAGACAATATTCTAAAGATGGCTACACCCTTGTTTCTCTGGCGCATAAGGTCTAATAGACCGGTACAGGGATGACGTACTTTTGTAGGCCAAAACCCGGAAACGAGTTAGCATTTTAGCACTTTTTTTTTTACTAAATGTTTGAAATAAGGTCTGTGATGAACACAAGCTCAAGATCCTTTCATGTTTTATTCTACAATATAAAACACATCAGTAATACCCTCTTGTAAACTACTACAACTCAAACTTTCAGGGGAAATGTTTTTAAATAAAGACTGAAAGAGTTGCTTAGTGATGGTGACATTGAACTCATGTGACCGTGGTGTAGTTTGTTTATAGCCTACATTTAGCTTTTGACTTCTGCCTCTTGTATTTATGATTATCACTATGAACAAAATGAGAAAGAATCAGAAGCTTTCGTTTGTCACAGACCTTATTTTCAGCAATAACCCAAAAGCTGAAGGAAAATCCAATTGGGTTTTTGGGTAATTAGCTAACTTCCGAGTAGGCCTAGAAAAATACATCATCCCTGCATCACTCTATTGATGTGATCTCATGTGATTGACCGGTTGTCCCGCCCTTGCGCCGGTAAACACGTCATCAGGGAAGTTGATGCAAAGAGGGCGCTTTGACGCTTCAAAAAGCTCATAAAGGATTGTAAAACTAATCCAAATGAATTGAGCGATTTAATCCAAGTTTTCTGAAGAGAGACAATCACTTTATATGATGAACAGATTGAATTAAGGCTTTTATTCACATATAAGCATTCACCAGAAAATTTGGACAAAACAGCTCAATTAATATGGAATAGTTTTACAATCTATGAACTTTTTGAAGCGTCAAAGTGGTAGTAGCGTAGCTGCCCATGGAGAGTAAAGAAATGGATAATATTTTATCCAAAATATCTTCATTTGTGTTCCGTGATTACAGGGGTTCAACCTTAAGGTTATGAAGCGACAATAATACTTTTTGTGTGCTAAAAACAAAACAAAATAACAACTTTATTCAACAATTTCTTCTCTTCCGTGTCAGTCTCTGACACCGTTCACGGTGTAAACAGTGCAGCGCTTCCGGGTTCTGCATCAGAATGCCGGTTCAGTATTGGCCGGCTCCATGCATGTGTCGTGGTGCTCACTTGAACAGTGTCAGATCTCATGTGATTGACCGGTTGTCCCGCCCTTGCGCCGGTAAACACGTCATCAGGGAAGTTGATGCAAGAGAGGGCGCTTTGACGCTTCAAAAAGCTCATAAAGAGATTGTAAAACTAATCCAAATGAATTGAGCGATTTAATCCAAGTTTTCTGAAGAGAGACAATCACTTTATATGATGAACAGATTGAATTAAGGCTTTTATTCACATATAAGCATTCACCAGAAAATTTGGACAAAACAGCTCAATTAATATGGAATAGTTTTACAATCTATGAACTTTTTGAAGCGTCAAAGTGGTAGTAGCGTAGCTGCCCATGGAGAGTAAAGAAATGGATAATATTTTATCCAAAATATCTTCATTTGTGTTCCGTGATTACAGGGGTTCAACCTTAAGGTTATGAAGCGACAATAATACTTTTTGTGTGCTAAAAACAAAACAAAATAACAACTTTATTCAACAATTTCTTCTCTTCCGTGTCAGTCTCTGAACCGTTCACGGTGTAAACAGTGCAGCGCTTCCGGTTCTGCATCAGAATGCCGGTTCAGTATTGGCCGGCTCCATGCATGTGTCGTGGTGCTCACTTGAACAGTGTCAGAGACTGACACAGAAGAGAAGAAATTGTTGAATAAAGTTGTTATTTTTACACAAAAAGTTTTCTCTTCGCTTCATAACCTTAAGGTTGAACCCCTGTAATCACATGGACTATTTTAACAATGTTTTTACTGCCTTTTTGAGTCTTGAAAGTGGTAATGACATTGCTGTCTATATGGAGGGGTCAGGAAACTCTCAGATTTAATCAAAAATATATTAATTTGTGTTCCAAAGATTAAGGAATGTCTTACAGGTTTGGAACAACATGAGGGTGAGTAATTAATGACAGAATTTACATTTTTGGGTGAACTACCCCTTTAAAGGGGTAGTGTAAAGGGTCTCACTCACTCACTTAAAGAGTAAGAGGGAACATGAATAAAAAAAAAAAAATTCTGAATAAATACTAATATAGTCCATTTTCTATTTCATGGCAAAAGTAGAAGTGCAGACTCACAGGGCCAGGCTACTCAGTGTGTAGCGTACATGCTCACACTCTGGAGGAAATGATGCCACACCCTGGACAAAAGAGCACAGGGCACTCCGCAACACCTGGAGCTGGGGAAGAGGCACTTGCCATCGCCCGGTTTGCTCCACCACCAACTAAAAGAAAAAAAGAGAGAAATTTAACACAGAAAGAGTAGAACGACTAAATATATTACTATCACTATGTGCTTCTAAAAATAGAAAGCATTACTGTCAGGTGACTTATAGTGTTTGTTTATAATCATAGGAGTCACTGCCATTAAATGGCAGGACATGGACTAAGTGATACAAATTACGAAACATCAAACATCAATCAAACTTTTGTAAAACGGCATAAAAAGTTGATTTTTTAAAAGAGAAGGCTGGACCCATTCATTTAGCAACCATTTCATTCGAAATTAAAAGCTGCTGGATATCTGTTGAGAAGAAACCAGCGTTTAAAACCAACCTTTACAGAGACTGGTTATTGGACAACAACCACTGCTAACACTGACAGCATCGAGATATTATATCATTTAACACTCTACAGTCGCGCATAATGATTTCTCAGACTAAGTTTGCCCGTTTATGGTTTCATAAAATTGCTGGTTAATAAAATATTACGAAGAGTACAGACGCTTATATCTTCTGCAGACTGCTTGTTTTGGAATGCAACTTAGGAATGCTAATCGTTAGCCACTTTCCAGGCTAATGGAGCTAACTGAGAGAAAGTGACAGACAGTACGTCCTCTATAAATCATGATCGGAAATGAACTATCGCTCTATTGAGATCTACTTCTACGGTATTTTGAAAACACCTGTAGATAGAGAGGTAAAATACTGTGTGAATGTTGGCTCACGGTGGCTGTACACTGGGGGAGGGGAATCTGCTGACATGCTGCTAACACTGGTTAGCACATCTCTGTTTGCCTTTTTAAAAAAGCTTGCAAACGCTTTCGTCCATTCCAGTGTCATCTTACCTCGCAAAACCTTTCACAGTACGTCTTGCTCTGAAGTCCGCGTTCGTCGTTTGTCCTAGTCTTTGACAAAGTCTCCAGTTCTTTCTTAAACCTGTCTAACTCCAATTCACTCTCTTCTTCCGCCATACTGCTTGTCTAAACCAGCGCGTACAACAGAGACCACGAACGTTACCGTAAGTGTAAGGACAGCCCATCGGAACCATTTGATTGGTGGAATGCTCTGTCAGTTGCTGCTGAGCATTAAATGTCTGCTTTGTGATTGGACGATGACCCCTTCGATCAAACGGTAGTCCGAGTGTATCCTCACTCTGGATATTTGATTGGTTTAGGCAAGAACCTTAATATTTTTCTGTTTTGTAATAAACACACCAAAACAAATAAGTTGTCAAAATCACTTTAATCGTCTCTCTAATGAACTAAGTTTTGCAAACACGCGCACTCCCATATTCTTGCGTTAATGCCTCCAACATGTTTAACAATCCTATGGGCCTTTTATTTATGTTTATGAAATTTAAGATCTATAAAATCATGGACGAAATGTAAGTAACTGAGTAATTGATAGTAATAATGAATAGTCAGCGTTATCAGTACAGCGTTAAACTATAAACCAGTGATTTAACTGATTGATAATCAGCCAATCACTGATGGATAGTAATTAACAGCAGAAAACAGCGTCTTCATGCTATTGGAGCAATATAACTTAAAGGAGCACACGGACATTTTTGTTGGCGTGAATCAAGGCTTTTAAAATAATTGTTTTCTTGCGCACAAGCATTTTGTTCTTGCTTCAGAATTTTGTCAAAATCATTGTGATTTGATTGGTGTGGGTGTTATAAGTTGCAAGCTCATCAACAGCATTGGAAGTTCTCAGGTAAGAGATGTTTATCGTGGAGATTTGTTACAGACTGGTAAAAATATTTCTCTCTGTAACATTTACATTTTTTAGCTTAACTCTTCAATAAATCAGTGTAAATTGTATTTCCAGCAGTTTGACAATAGGGTGTAAACTAAATCTTATGCATTGAGAAATGACAGATTGTGTGATTTCCTCTTGAAATAACTGGATCTGTCCCTTGACAATTCGCTGACCAATGCTAAATGTGACTACACTGTAAAGTCTGTGTGAAATCGAAGTTGCGATTAGTGTTTTCTTCCTTATTGTGATGTATTGAGAATTGATTGGATTGTTGTGGTTTGCTATTGCTATGATGTGAGCAAGAGGTTGTCCTTCCCTCACACTGGTAAATTCATCTTCACCAGAGAAGAGTAGTTGCAAGAGGAGAGGAAAGTTATTTTTATTAGATTTACGAGAGCTTGTGAGTTTTAAAATGAGCATGAATTTACTTAAATACTCCACTGTTTTACAAAGATTTTGTTTTTGTTTTTATCATTGCTTGCATTACTTCCAGTGCTCTTTCCTTTTTGGTTTATTGGCTTCTCCCTCTTTTTGCAGACATGTCTACTGGATTACAGCTTCTTGGAACCTCACTAGGCATTCTTGGCTGGCTGGGCATCATCATTCGTGTGCGATTCCTCTATGGCGTGTGACTGTTTTATTGGAAACAACATTGTGACAGCGCAGATCATGTGGGAGGGACTATGGATGAACTGTGTGGTTCAGAGCACTGGTCAAATGCAGTGTAAAGTGTACGACTCCATGCTGGCTCTTCCTCAAGACCTACAAGCCTCTCGAGCTATCCTTATTATTGCTGCCCTTCTTGGTCTAGTAGGTATATTTGCCAGTTTTGCAGGTGGTAAATGTACTAACTGCTTGGCAGACGGTTTCGCAAAGGCTCGGGTTGTTGCAGTAGGAGGGGCCGCCTTCGTCACTGCAGGAGTCTTGGGTTTGGTGCCATCTAGCTGGATTGCCCACAGGGTCATTGGAGACTTCTACAATCCTCTAGTGGCCCAAGCACAGAAGAGGGAGTTGGGAGCAGCCATTTTTATCTGCTGGGGGGCAGCGGTTCTCATGCTGGTTGGTGGAGGCCTTCTCTGCAGTTCTTGCCCAAAAGGAAGGCCGTCTAGTGGGGGACGGTATATGCCGGCTTCTCAAAATGGAAGGGAGCGCTTGGAGTATGTGTGACTGCAGGATGTTTGACTTCCGAAAACTAATGTGTCTGTTTTCCCTCCTTTTAAACATCTGTGCGTGTGACCTGTAAACTACAAATTTTAACTTATTGCTCTATTAATTTGTAAAAATATGTAACAATAAAATGGAAGTTTTTATCCAACAGATGGCAGTATTGTTTTTGTAATGGCTGGAACTATATATTTTTTTCAAATGCATTTCTTCCTCCAGGGTGGGCTAAATGATGCCATTGGTAAATTTGGCACTGGTTTTTATTGTACCCTGCCAATGACTTCTGAATTCCATTTAATAACCGGTGCTTTAGGGAATTTTTTTTTCTTTTGCAAAATGACAAACAAATTAAATTGCCATGTGCCATACCTAGACAAAGCTTATATAATTCCCTTTCATCTGTGGCAGTTGCTCTGCTTGAGCAGGACCCATCAGATAAGTGATTCAAAGTCAGTGACCTGTTTTATTTTTACTAAAAGAAAAGTTCCTCCACTGTTTTAAGAGAAAGTAATTTCTCAAGAAGGCTATAATTCAATCATGTGGTAAAATGTTTTCCATCATTGTTTACAGCTACCGTAGTAATGGCATAGAACTATTAATGCCTGTTCTGAAAATTCACCCAACTATTGTGTGTATATATAACTACTTTTTTTCTTAAGCAAATGTAGCACACTCTAACTTGAATGTTGAATAGCAGTCAGTCAATTGTGACCAGCTGTTTTCAAGCATTAGCTGTTTATTTAGCATACTGATTTCCATCTTCCATTCAAACAGAATATTCTCTTGTCTTTCTCCTGGGATCTTGCTGCGTTTTGCATTTTGAGCTAACCATGAAGACCGCCCCAGGGAGAAGGGCTATGTCTGCCGTTTTTGCACATGGGTGCTCTGTTCCACTTATTTTTGTTTATTTTTAGCTAATTACTTAAAGGTGCAGTGTGTAATTTAGTGGCATCTAGTGGTGAGGCTGTGAATTGCAACAGAAGTTACGGTCAGTGGTGGTAAGTAACGAAGTAAAAATACTTGAAGTATTTTTTTGGGGGATCTGTACTTGAGTATGTTTTATTTGCATCTTTCACTCATTACTCCACTAGAATATTAAAGACAAAGTTTACTTTTTACTCCGATACATTTCCCCATGCCTGCTCCAAGTATTTATTACACTGGCTTTCCAGGTGAGTTGACGTTAATTTGTTAGCCAAGTGATTTCATATTGAAACGTGCCTTGTAAACAGATAGCTAATGTTAGTCAAGTTAGCTAACACATATTGATAGCTTACAGTGGCAGACTTGGGGTTGCGTGTGATTAAACCGCTGACTACACCATCTGCTGAATACCTTTCCCTCCATATGTTTTATTAACAAAGTTCGGGAGGAGCACGTTCAGATAATTAACACGAGTGGAGAGCACTCAGCAATAAACGATAAAAGGTGTATATACATCCAGCGGTCTTACCTCAATCCATTGACAGTTTAACAGCATCCCTCATCACCCCTTCTCCACACTTCTAGTCCTACCATTTACATACGGGGGGAGTACTCTGGGTTCGGGCCGAACTCCAAGCTCGGAGCCCTCCCCCTGGACAGCACGCCAAATACGCATTCAACTTTATATCCTCTAGTTGTATGTAAGTGTGAACTGCAAGTTGTACATCAGGTTAAACGCACCCCTTCCTGTCTCAGTGGCGTGTAAGAGGCTGTTAATATAGCAGGATTGTTATTTAGCCCCAGGAGAGCCAGGATGGACTCGCAATTTTGAAAATCAGCTTCTGCTAAAGCTGAACGAAAGCTTTTACAACTTTGAATAGTATTCTGTGTAGCTTAATGGTGTGTTTTGAGATATTTCAACTTAAAGAGGTGGTTCTTCCTCATTGATATTCTAAAACAAACCTTGTATTTTGCACATCTTCTGTTTGATGCAGATAATGTTATGGAACATGTCTATTGCAAGTTCAACCCCTATACTACGTTAAGGTGCTTCATTGTCTCTTATGATTGCAAATCTAACAAATTCTTAATTGCAGTATCTAATCTTATAATTTGTTCAGTTAAAAACATTGCATATCACTCCCAAAACAATTGATCTGCTTAATTATTGATATTTTACAGTTAATTTGAATATTAACTTGTTACTTTCCGTACTTAAGTACGTTTTAAATCGGACACTTTTGTACTTTTACTCAAGTGATGTTTGAATGGAGGACTTTCTACTTTTAATGGAGTCATTTTTTATTTAGGGATACTTTTACTCGAGTATAACTTTTGAGTACTTTTACCACCCCTGGTTATGGTGGCCAACAGGAGAAGATGTCGTTGTCTGAGACAACAGAGAGTAGCCAGTTAAGCAATGAAGTTTTTTTATAAAGATGAAGAAATTAGTTTTACTTAATTCAGTAAAACGATATGTTATTGCGAATATTATTATTACTTGTTCATCATTGTGTCAGTGTTTTATTCGCTGACTTTAGAATGAATCATTCATTGAACTAAGAACAACATAGTGATGAAAGCGTTTGTCCATTTAGGGCTACTGTAGAACATGTCGGCGCATTTCAATGTAAGGGGACCCGCGGTGTATGTAGATATAATTGCCTCATTCTAAGGTAATAAAAACATAACGGTTCATTCTTTAAAAGTCTTTATACACCACTGAAAACATGGTTAGCCTATTTAGGCTATATCATATTGCATTTCTGTCAACAGATCCTCCTAAATATTACACAATGCACCTTTAAAGAAGACCTGTGTTTTTTTTGTGTGTTTTTTTAAGAAGTCTTGGTGTTTTTGGGGTGTAGCTAGAATATGCTTTCATGCTTGATTGTTCAAAACACATTTTTCAAATATTTTACATCACAGCATCTCTCTCCCCAGTCTGACCCGAGAGTCGCATGGTTCCAGTTTTGATGAACTATTTTGATGTTCCCTCCTTCTGAATACAAAATTAGCTGTGATTGGTTGGCTGGCTCAGTGTGTTGTGATCGGCATCGTTGTGTTATATTAAGGATATTCATATTAAGGAAATATTAATAAATATTAAGGACAATTTCAAGCCTGATTCAGACTTAATGTTAATAAACAAGAGGATCGTCCAGAATGGATTTTGTGCACTGACTATGGATTTCACAGGAGGTTTGTTTTTTGTAAATTTCGTTAGATGCGATGTAATACGCCATTTAATCATGATATTTGTCGGAAAAACTATGGTAATACAAACAGTAATCACAAAACCATGGCTAATTTTCCTAAGGGGCGGTAAGCGAGAGCTTACAAAAGCCACAGAAAACACTATATCAACACTAATGTTGACTTGCAGGTGAGCGGAGGCAAAGCTCTGCCTTTGGTTTACATCGTAGCATCAACATAAAACTTATGATTGGAACTGTTAATAGAAAACGCAACTTGAAATAAGACATACTTACAAGTTCTGATCCACAAACAGCAGATTGTACTGACAAAGTGAGAACTGCTCCATTTCAGTAGAAGCTTTTGTGCTTAGTCTGCATTGTGGAGCTGTTTTCTGTAAAATGTGCACACACAGATAAACTTAAAATACATTTAACCACTCTATAAGTTTGTCAGCCTTAGGAAAGTCAAACAAATGAGTTTTGGAAATGGGGTGGGGAAAAAAAGGCTCAACCAGGCCAGTTTTAAATGAGTAACATTATGACTTCACAAAGCCTGAAAAAAAAAAAAATGTTGTTGTCCAAACGAGTCGTTCGTTGTACTTCTTGGACAGTGGATTCTGTTAAATAAAATATATCCCTTTGGAGTAGACTTTGAGCTTTGTAAGTGAAAAAGCATAATAGGACCCCTTTAAGCTTTTGATTCCGTGTGCATAATGCTACCTTCAATGGCACATGGGAAATTCGGGCGTTCATTATTACGATATGTCACATATTCAAGTTGGAAACAACACTGAAGTAGACTAGACAAAATAATTACATTGTTAACGATATAAACCAATTTTTATGAAAATGAAATTATTCTATTATACTTTTATTTCTATTAAAAGCACTTATTTAAACATAGTATAATAATGATTATAATGATTCAATTTATACTTGTCTATTAGCTGTTCTGTATTTAAAATGATAAAAATATTTCATGTACAATCAAAAAAACTTGCAAAATCATAACTCACTACAGACTTGCTAGCATCTACTAGATCAGTGTTTTCACAATAGTTTCAAATAGGCTTGGCTCTTCCAATGCCACAACTTGTGTTTAATCTAGAATTCAGAGTTTTTAGACTTTCTTTGGTCATTAATGTGCTTGGAACTCATAATTCTGGTATTTCCAACACTTGAAGGGTACATAATAATCAATAGTCAATCGTGTAATCCCCACACACAAACATGTAATCCCAAGCCCTCATTCACACATTTGAGAGCCCTCCAAAATAAAAAATGAAAATCAGTCACTGGCAAATTTTTTGTATATATTTTTTCCATTCATTCTTAATTTAACCACGTTAAAAACTCATTGAGATTAAAATCTCTTTTACAAGAGTGACCTGGCCAAAAAAGCAGCTACAACAAACATACACATCATAAAGAAAAACACAATCAAGGACCACAACGCAATATACCAAAGGATAAAACACATAATCTGTTAAAAGTAACTTAAACTCGTTCAATGATGGAAGCATATTCAGGTTTAAGATGTTTTGTAAATTATTCCAAGCAGAAGAAGCATTATTTAAAGTCTTTTTTTTCTAGCTCTGTTTAAACCCGAGGATCTTTAAGATAAAACAAATCATTAGAAAGAAAAACATTATTAATGTAATATACTAAAAAATATTATATATAATATAAAGATTTATATCTAAAAATTTTTTTTAAAAAATGTGCCAGTATACACAGCAACTTTTGAATGGCTGTTAATTAATGATCCAGATGGTGTTGTTACGACATATCAGCAGGGGCTAACTGGGTCATGCTAACCAGCCAAACTTTTACCCCTTGGTGTAAACTTGACCAGAGTCAATTTACATGACACTGTACACATGGTGCTTTTTAATTTGATATAAAATTCTCTATTTCAAAATACTGAAACCTTTGAGTGGAGCAAATGAGTTGGTTTTACATGCATCCACGTACCAAAGTATTTACAGGCACTACATAAACAATATACTGATGAAATGTCTCTGAAAGATGTGTAATTCTTGCGTTAAATCCGTTTATTTACAGTATGACAGGATTGTCATTGTAACTTGCAGATTTCAACTCAAAAGTTTGTCCAATGAAACCCCATGTTTTTCTTTCCCTCCCAGTCAATTTCAAATGACATTGCTGCAACAGAAGGGCAGAAGTTTTTTAAATGCTTTCTTAAAGTCCTCGTTAAAGATGGTGTATATTAGCGGATTTATGAGGGAATTGAGATACCCAAGCCAGGTGAGGAAATCTGCAAGCACAGCAGAGGTGCTGCAGTTTGGACAAATATTCACTATCACCTCTTTCAGGAAGAACGGTAACCAACACACCACAAAGGCTCCCAGGATTAGTCCTAATGTCAAAGCCGCCCGTCTCTCCCTAGCCCCTGGGTTCCTGCGGACCTTGATGAGATTACCCGACGAGAAGTGCTGCGCACCCTTTCCCCATTGTTGATGGTTCAGAAAATGACTTCTCGATTGGGCAGAATGTGTCGGGACTGAGGGTGATGTCCTTATCAGAGCTCATTCCTGAAAGCATGACGCTGCTCACTGTCTGTTTGACTAATCGGCTGCTCCCTCTACGGTTACGCAGTGTCTCCGCCGCCTTGTAGATCTTGTAGTAAAGAACCAAAATGAGGGCCAGTGGAATATAGAATGCTCCAAAAGTGGAGTAGACAGTGAAGGCCACATGGTCGTGCTCAATCCAGCAGTCCATGACTTCCCTCTTCCCATCCTTGTGTTCCACATTTGAGGATTTCCTCCACACTAAAGGTGGTAGAGAAACCAACACAGACAGTGTCCACAAGGAAAAAATGGTTATGATCGCTCTTTTATACGTGCGTTTCTGGGAATACGCCACAGCATCTGTGATGGCGCGGTATCGATCAAGTGCAATGGCAGCCAGGTGTAAAATTGAACAGGTGCAGCATGTAACATCGACACCCAACCACAGGTGACACACTATCGGACCAAGAACCCACGTCTCTTCTGCGATGTACACAATGCTGATGGGCATCACTAGAACAGCTACCAGGAGATCTGTCACAGCTAGAGAGCAGATAAGGTAGTTGGCGGGTTGGTGGAGTTTGCGGGTGATCAGGATAGCAGTGATGACCAGGGAGTTGATGGCGGTGGTCGCTACAGCCAGGAAGGAGAGAGTCAGGGAGAGGAGGATCTTGCTGGGACTCATCTGGCTGGCCAAAACATCAGAGAGATCCACAGCTGAGCAATTGCTGGGGTCCATGGTGAAAGTATTTGCCATACGGTTGTGACCTGTAAGAGTTAGATAAAGCAAAAGTATGAGCAAGAGCAAAACTCCTTCCTGTTAGAAAAATAAAAGACATTGACTTTTCAGTTTACATTGATATCAGGGAGTGTCAAAAAAAGTCTTAAAGGAGTAGTTCACTTTAAAATGACCCCATGATTTACTCACCCAGGTGTATATGCTTTCTTCTTTCAGACGAATACAACAAAGTTATATTAATAAACACCTTGATGCTTCCGAGTTTTAGAATGCCAGTGGATTGCAACCATCCATCATAAAATAACTACACACGGCTCCGGGGGGTTAATAAAGGCCCACTGAAGCAAAGCGATGAGTTTGTGTAAGAAAAATATTCATATTTAACATTTCAAACTGATGGTTGAAATACACTGCCATTGTAAAGCTTGGAAGCGTCAGGGTATTTATTAATATAACTCTGATTGTGTTCGTCTGAAAGAAGAAAGTCATATACACCTAGAATGGCTTGAGGGAAAATCATGGGGTAATTTTCATTTTAAAGTGAACTACTAAATCAGATAAACCATGACTCCAGTGAATTGGTGTTAACTTCGTTATTTCAGGGTGCGTTTCTTCAACTTATTTACCAGGTGTTTATTTGAATTAAAACCATCATAGACATGCCTTCATTTTTTTTTTTTTTATTACATAAGAAAAGCACATACAACGAACAAGATTCAAGGCTTTATTTTTTCAATTAAACAAGTACATTTATATGGATACAAAATTGTCACCAGATATGCATGTCATCAATCCTGGAAATAAAATTATTTAATTTTCCAAATGTTTTGTATTTTCCCCCTTTCTTAAGAGTAACTATGCAATATAACATGGAGGGCTAGCCTTTATCTTTTATTTTTAAATGCCTTAAATGCATATATTTTATTGTTATAACTGTGTCCCAATTTTAAAATTCATCATAAACAAATATGAAATAATACATTTAAAACTCTAAACCAAGAATGTAATAATCAAAGAATTTCAACATTCATTGTGTGAAAAGTATTTAATAATTTTTTCCTCTACATTACAACTGTCCTTCAGTTGTGGCATTTTTGTGGCTAGCCGTTAAATTAGCTTTAGCAAGACGAAGGAGTTTGCCATTTTATTTCCAAATGTTGTTTTCATCACAGAATGCTATTAAACAATATATGATTTAATTGAGTTCAGAAAAAAGACAGAATTCTCCTGTTGGACATTGTTAGTGGCAAATTACATAATCTACTAAGTATAAAAAAGCTTATTTTAAGAAAATTTCACAGGCTTGATTCAAGTGCCCATTGCTGAGGAAACACCCAAATTATGTTTATTATTTAGATATGTAATTTTCAAATGTAAACTCAACTCAAGCACTTTGGTACAGTCTGCTATGCAATTTTCAAGGTGGCAAATTTGTTTGCCCCTTTGTCCAAATTACCCCCTCACATGAGCATAAAATGGTTTTCAGGATTACACTGCTTAAAACTATGTTGGGTACTTAAAAGGTACATATTACTTTTAGTTTCCTGTTTTGAGGCATATGATTTATGCTTATACATGCCTAGCTAGATGAAAGCATCTTAAAATGTTTACTATTTGTGCCACTACTGGTGAAGCTTAAATCTGGCCTTGCAGTAAGATAACACTGGCCTTGCAGTTATCTCAGTAAGATAACACTGAGAGACACTGGCGCCACCCTGTCAATCTAATACGCCTCACACAAGTTTGGTGATACATTTTTCACAGTGCAGTGGAAACGTCTCAGTTACGTATGTAACCCTCATTCCCTGAAGGAGGGAACGGAGACGTAGTCGACGTGTTGACTAATTGGGATCACGCTGGGGAGCCTGTCATCTTCGAGTATTGTAAAAACGAGCCAATGGACATTGAATCGCATCAGTGTGAATCGCGTGACTCGCATCAGCGCGGGTATAAATACGGAAATGGATGCACGCACCAGTTGTTTTTCACTGAGGAGCTGACCAGAACCCGGTCAGCGGTGGTACAGCAATAGTGGCTGGGGGACTACGTCTCCGTTCCCTCCTTCAGGGAACGAGGGTTACATACGTAACCGAAGGCATACGCTGCGGAAGCAACATCCTGCCCGAAGGAGGTAACGTGGAGAATACACATATGGACTGAGCGAACTTAGCGGGCAGTACAACATATGGAATGTCACTGAGGTGGCTCCAGTCGATAACAGGGGGAGACGCAACCGGTCAGTGACGCAGAGCAGGCTCTGCCAAGGGAGACACGGGCTCGCCGCAGGGAGTCAACCCGTGGAAGAATACACATATGGGATTGCCGTAGGGATCACAACATATGGACCCCACCTAACACAAGTTACCAAGCATACAAGTGATAGGTCTAGCATTGGACGCTCCGCCACGTCCAACACCGAAGGAGTGACGAGGAACTCAACAGGGTTCGGAAGAGGGAACTCAACTGGAGCAAAAAGGTGCACTTATCCAGTCCATAGGAGGGGAATGGCGCAGCAAGCCGACACTATATACTGGGCTGGTGAAGCTTGCCTCGTGTGAAGGGAGCCCACGGAAAGCAACCGGCTCGACACATAGGCTAATTTCCTAGCGAATGTGCTGGTGTTGCCCAGCCCACAGCTCTAATTCTGTCAGCGAGGCACTCGTGTCAACACCCAGGAAGGAGTTACACTCTCTTTTTGGAGGAGCTCACTACCCAGGTGGGCACGGTGCACCTTGGGAAACTGACCAAGATGATGGCAAAACTAATCTTTTAAGTGGGCCAACCTCTGCATGGAAACCGCCTTCCCTTCTGCTGGTTTCCGAAACAGACGAGAGCTGGAGAGGTCCTGTGACTTTGCATTCTGTCCTGAATAACCGCAAGGCAGGAGGAACAGAGAAAAGTCAGGGCTGGGTCCGCCTCCTCCGGGGCAGCGCTTGCAGGCTCACCACCTGGTCCTGTTTTAAGGGAAAGGTCGGAACCGTGGGCACATATCCAGGCCAGGGTCTCATATTAGTGAGAGTTAGCCGGTCCGAAACCAGGCACGAATTGTTGACCGAAAATGTGTGCAGGTCCCCTACCTTCTTGATAGAGAGCAAGCAAGCAGGAGAACTGTTTCTTAAAAACAGAATTTTTAACTCAACTGCCTGCAGTGCTCAGGGGAGGTCTCGGAGTTCAGTAGGACTGGAGATAGGTCCCAAGAAGGTATAGAGGGGGCGCAAGGAAGATTTCATCTCCTTGCACCACTCAGGAACCTGACAATCAAGTCGCATTCCTATATCTCGACTGCATTTGATGTGCATTAATATAAGGGCAACATCATTTTGAGAGTGGAGCGGAACAGCCACGCTCCGACCCATCTTCTGCAGGAAGGAAGCACAGAAGTAATCGAACACTCTCAGGGGTCTTCCCATGAGAAGAACACCTACAACGAACAGGTTCTACTTCAGATCGTAAGCAAGCCTAATTTTTTAGAGGGAGCTCTCACAGAAGATATAGTATCTACGTTCTTTTAGAGGTAGATAGCTGAACCACCGCAACGGAACCTGGATTTATCCGGTTCAGTGCGGGTGCCAACGGTGCCCCATTCCTGAGAAGTCTCAGAGGAATGAGTCAGGAAGGCTGTCTGGGAAACGAGGTCCTAGTTGGGCCATTATGGGGCAACTAAAAGAACCTGCTCCTTCTTACCTGACTTAACACAGTGATGTGCAAGAGGGCTTACTGGGGAATTAACGCATTCTGCGTAAGCCGGTGTCTCTGTGTTTAAGGGAGTAAACAACTGGCAAGAGGACAAGATCAGAGTGGCAACAGATGTAACTGTGCGGCCCCAAAGATATCCCGGACAACTGGAGCGCCTGGGGATGGAGTCTCCACTCTTTTTGGCAACAGGCTGTCATGAGGCCACCTGGGCGGCACGATTGAGCAGGCCGGAATTTAAAGTGGAAGAAGCAACCTCAGAAGCTTCTGACTCCATAGGAGGAGGTGGTGGGCGAGTTGTGACATGCGAGGGAAGCGTATGAGCAACAGTCACTGTACTGGGCAGTGCATCTTGCTGAGCAGCGGCATCAAGCAAGGAAACTGCTAACAAATCGAGGCAACTGAATGCCAATACAGGGTGAGGTATGCCCAAGCCGTCCTTACTGCATGCCCGTTATACGTGGCCCCTGAGCTAGTAGTAGACACTTGTTCAAGGAGCGATTAGCCCGGAGAAACAAAAGGTCTGAACACTGCTGAGAGTTTGGCAGCATACCAGGTGTTGTTAACACATGGAGCGTGCTGCTCTGCCATGGCCACTAGGGACTTGGTCATGAAGTAGTGCTGAAGTGGTCATCATATGGAGGAAACCGATTATATGTGGCTTCGTCTACCATATGCCCCAGGAGCCTCTGAAGGTTATTCAGTGGGAACCTTTCTCACTTTTAAGCACCGACTGGACACGTTCCAGTTGAGAAACGTATAAACCAAGTCCACCTCCAAACTGGAAAAAAGCTCCTCGGTCTGTGGACGAGTTACTCTTCTCCAGTTGACCTGAAGACCCAACTGGCAATGTAGCACTCGAAGGGAGGGACTTGTACAGAGACTTCGACCTCTCAACGCAAGACACAGGATTGCCCGTGTTTGTGGAGGAGTGGATATCTGAAGTGCGCGTCCTTCAGGTCCCACGCTGCAGACCATTCACGGGGATGAGCATTAGTAATGCGTACTGTGTTGTAACTTGAACGGAGGCTTGAAAAAGGGCCTGAATCAAGCACACAGATCCCTGATGGTCTAACTCACTTTAGTTTGTGTACAATGATGAACAGTTCTCACTTGGAAGCCTATCTTCATATTGGCTGGAGGAACGGCTCAATCGCAACCTTCACCAGTTGGAAGCGACGACCGCACACAGGGCAGACACAATTCGGAACACAGATGTGAAACAAATAGTGCTGCACATGGGCGGGTGCCGGATGAACTGAATCGTCTTAGCTGAGTCTGATGATACAAGAGTCGGTCGGGAGCACCTTTCAGTGCTAAAACGGACCAACACAGGGGGCCCAAGGTATCAGAGATGTACTCAGAGTGAGGCAGCGGGCTAGAGAACAGGGACCAAGCTCGGAAGGTCCAAAGGCGGCCCGAAGCAGGGTCTGAGTGATTAACATCAGAGACATTAACCTATTTTTGTAGCAGCGCAGAGTGAGTGACCGGGTCCTTGAACGCACTCAATGTCATCTAATGAAGCCGAGTCTGTTGGTACGGGGGAACCGCTGGATCAGCCAGGAGCACCGTGTAGTGCTACAACTGAGCGATGTAGGGGAACCCGATGTAGACCCAGCCGTGAGGCCTGAAGGAGGCCGAAGCAGGTGCAAGGCTGAGTGTGTAGTGTGACTCTTACCTGTCTGTTCATGGCATCAGAGAGTGCGTGAGAAGGTGTGACCGGGTCCTCGAACCGCACTCAACTGCCGGCTGGCGATACAAGAGGTAGCTGAGGGGTGCAAGGCTTAACAGGGTCACACACCGCCAGTCTGGCCCTCTTTGAACCCAGAAACAGAGGAAACTGCTCTTTCTTTGAAGTGTGGGTACCGCCGGCTCCGCTATTTTTGGGCGCCAGCGGCAGAACAGTCACACACACACAACAAAGCCTCCACCCGGCGCTCAACCGGGGGGAGGAAGTGGATCGGACCAACTCCAAGAGCATCCTCCTCCATCCCTGAGTGGCCCGTTGCTGTGGCTGTCGCTTGCCACCTGGCTTGGCAGCGCCTAGAATGGGCTGGGCGCCCCTACTGTGGCCGGCTCCACGCTGAGGCCTGGCTAAAGGCTGCTGCGAAGGCCCAGCAGGTGACGAGCAGGCGGAGGAACTACCACCGGCGGGGTGGAGGCAGCAGCGAACCGCCAGGGGCAGGATGTGCCGGAAGCCCTCCCACTGTGCTTGGGCAGCAGAGAACTGTTGGGCGCAGCTCGCCAATCAGCCCAACCTGGGAAATTGGGGAGACCAGGAACCGAACCTTGTCCGCATCCGGCATATCACCCAGGCTGAGCCAACAATGGCGTTCCTGGACCACTAAAGTGGACATCGCCAGGCTGATTGCGCACGCCATGCCACTCCTGCCCCGGAGGGTGAGGTCGGATGCGGTGTGGAGCTCACCTATGAGCGCAGGGTCTGGGCTACCCTCGTGCATGTCCATGAGTGCCCTGGCCTGATAGACCTATAACAGCGCCATGGCATGCAAGAGGAGGCGGTTTGCCCACAGGCTTTTTACCCCTGTCCCCTGGAGGGGCCCCGAATAAAACAGCTGGTCGGTCCATTACAGATGGACCAGCGCGCTCAACGGGAGGCTCCATCGGCTGCAATGTGATAAGGAGTTAGGGGCCCACAGGTTTGGTTGCCAGGCAGGGAAGCCTCACTATGATCCTCTGATCACCCATCCCACACGGCGCCGTAGCGGGCGTGGTAATGGGGACTCCACCTTCACTCATGAAGGCAAGTCTCATTCTCAACACCGCGATAGTCATATTCTCGCAATGAGAACATGAACTATCCACAAAAGCTGCTTCAATGTGCTGTATATATTTCCACAAACACGCGATACAGATATTGTGACCGTCCATTTGGGGGGACAAGAAACGATCGCATCCAGAAACGCACGGGTGGAATGACATCTTGAAAAAGATGCAATGCACCCGTGTTGCTCTTTCAGGAAATGGGACCTATCACCAGTGCCGGAGCACACAGGGCTCCGGCACTGGTGACCGCGGCAACACTTTACAGTGAACTGAAACAGTGAAGCACTCACTTTTCCGCCCTCTAACCAGCCATCAACAACACATAAATTTGATGCTGTTAAAGCAGCTGTTGAGAGCTCAAAGCTCGCGATCTACCGCTGTACTCACGCTGTAGAACCACCAGCACTGGGAGAGTCTTCCTAGAAGAACACCGACACACTCGCTCATTGTAAACAACAGTACTCTTCAGAAACATCAAGACCAATCGGCTCTGAAGCGAAAGACAACTGGTGCGTGCATCCACTTCCGTATTTATACCCGTGCTGCGGGGTGGGGCGTGTGATGCGATTCACGCACGCCAATGTCCATTGGCTCGTTTTTACAATACTCGAAGATGACAGACTCCCTAGCATGATCCCAATCAGTCGACACTACGTTGAACGTGACCGACTGAAAGGGAACACACAAGAAAGCACGTCGCCAGCTTAAAAAGCAGGGAATAGATGGCCAACCCTGTCTTTATCAATGCCAAGCCATCCTAGTCAGTGTGATCATCCCAGCTATTTTCTCCTGCCAACCAGACTTCTCACTTCCAGCTGTTGGTTATAGAGCAGGATCAAATTATTCTATCAGGCTGTTTAAAGACTAATAGCACTCTCTCTCTAATAATATTTTTAGAATTAAACCTTTATTGGCACTATAAACACATATTTACTCGCATTAGCTATAAACACTGGCACTACCAAAAAGTGAGCTGTAAACAATTAAAGTAGGCTCCAATATAGGGCCTACTCTGATACTAGCTAGCATGTCGAATGCGTTACTTTCACAATTGGTTGTTTGTTTGGGTCGAACCCGAGTTCAACAGTGTTCACACTGTATGTTTTTGGGACTGTATGTTTGCATCATAAGTGGCAACTTAGCTTGTCTCACTTTTATAGGTTTTTGTACCTTGAGAAATAGCTACATTCTCTCTAATGGCATTGCGTCAATCCTGGATCTCAGGAAATGCACACTAATACACAGTTTTACTGAATCATACGTCATTGATAGTGGTTCACTTCAGTGATTTGGATTGTGTTCATGTCAGCAGCAAACCATACCAGAGTTCATATGAACCATACCCCAGACCACCTTTTTAAAGCGGACTCAGGACAGGAAAACAGCGTTCAAATCATCCAACCATCATGAACCGAAAAACGAACCCGGGTGCACATCAAAAGTGCTAGTATGACAGCAGTTTAAGAGTATACATTTTTTTTTAGCCAATATGTTTTGTATGTATTCATTTATATTCATAATTGGCTTTCATCCATCAATTGGATTTTTTTTTTCGCTAAGCTTGCTGCAGTGTCTTCTGGGATTGTCTCCTCGGCAAAAGGCACAAGCAATGTTGCCTTGAAATTTTGTCAAAATTACAAATCTACTTTTTGGAAACAACCTTTGCATAATGAGCATTCTGTTCAGAATGGTATTTCTACATACGCATCCTAATGGAAATAGAACATCATAAGTGACTTATCTGAAATGTTCTACATAGACAGCAACAAAGTTGAGCCACACATAGCACTCCTCATGTGAAGTGCACAGAATGCTCAACTCACATTTTATTTTAATAGAATTTTGTGTTAGCATGTGCAAAGCTAATCTTAGAAGTACAAGATTTAAAATCTGCCATCTTGCTTATGGTGATTTCGGTGCTCAGTTCTGCTGCCAGGTTTTCTGCCACCTGAAACTGACATGTGACAAATCGCTGATTGACTGATGGCACCTCAACAACACACACAGTCAGACTAGCAGCTAATTTAAGCTGTCGTGTTGAAGGCTGCAGACAGGGAGATATCAAGCCCTCCATAAAGAACCAGTCACTGGTAAAACATCTACTTTTTAGTGTAATTAAAAACGGACAATATCTAGGTCGCTTGCAAAAAAAACAAAAACAAAAAACTGTCAAAATACTCTGTTACTTTTGAATGGCCATCAATGGAGAAAGATGCTCTTTGACATTAAATGCAGTTAGATCATCTATCTACAAGGGCTAATGGGTACATTATGATCAGCAAAACCTAGTACTAAACTGGGGTGCATTTCTCAAACAATAGCGCAACTCGCAGCTTTACTTCCATAGTACATTGCATAGTCGGTAGCTACCCTAGTGAAAATTTTTTCTTAGCACAATTTATTTGTTAGTACTTTAGTATAACTAAATGTATTTGTAGCACACTATAATTTTCTATACTTAAAGTCTGTTAAATTGGAACAACTCATTATGTACAAAATGCATTTTAGTTGTCGAAAAGCAGTCCTGAAGTTAAAATAAAGTTGTATTCAATTTACTTGTTTGTGCTAAAGTGGAATTATTCCAAGTGCTTGAAGTGTGCTAATGGCATCATTATAGTGTGCTTCAAATACAATAAAGTTATCTTTAAAATGGCACAGCATAAGAATTTACCTTTTACTGACATTTTACAGACACCCCCAGTATACCAATAACTCACTTATCCGGAGAACATCAGTGAGACAATTGAAACAGATATAGGCTATGTACATTCAATGTAGGAAACACTACGGACTGGATTCGAACCCGGGTCGCTGATATGCATCACGCAAAACTGGGTTTAATTTGTGCTCTTTCTAAACTGCTACAAGACTACTTCTATAAGCAAACAGATTTTTACATCAATGACAGCACAAATTATACGATTTAATGACTGCGATCGCAGGGAAAAGTCTCAATATGTGCAGTAAGTGGTGCTTGAAAATAAACGTGAAACGGCCTGTAGGCTATAGAACTTGAAGTGCTCCCTTCCCTTTTACCCGACATGATATGTCATTAACGCTGCAGTAAGCAATTGCATAAATGGGCATAACATTAGTCTTATTCTTGTGCACGCACTAAAACACACATTGGTGGAAGAATGTGAACATGATGTTTTAGTGCGTGTGGATGGAATAAAACCATCCGTAATATTTCTCTGTAGAATTGTCAACTCTCAAAGTAGGCTACTACTGTCTCCTCCTGATGTAAAACGCAATGAAATGATTTGACGATTAAATGGTCTCTCATTACGCTGCAAATTTAAATGTTACACATGAATTCAAATTATTTAAATTTTACGTTGCTACTTTTCATGCAGTTACATTTTCTGAATTTATTGGACATTTTAACTTTTAGTGTAATTTTTGAGAACTGGTATGATCATTTTAATAATTTGTTTAACTAGTGCAAAGTGCCCGTGCAAAATACTTTTTTGTGTGTGTTTTTAGTAATAGTTGGTTCAGTGTGTTTGAGTGCTCATTGTTACAATTACACAGCAAAAGTTCAGTGACATTTTTATTTGTGCATGGTAGAAAGCAAATACTGATACTGACATAATGACATACAATACATATGAAAAATTGAACTACACGATTAAGGGAGCAGGCTACACAGTGAACTCAGAGAAAACGCTACGCTTGAGCAAACAGTTTGTGAATAGGCTAATGATGGGCGTGAAAGAGACTGTGAACGCATTGAATAGGATATGTTTAGTTGGTGAATAGCATATAGGCTACTATTACACAGTAGCTATAACGTTAAGCGCACCAGAATAAAATATAATATTCAGAAATAAACAGTGTAGCTGACTTACAGATTCAGTTGACATCCACAAATGAATGAGTGCGACGATTCAGGGAGCAGGCTACAAAGTGAACTCAGAGAAAACGCTACTTAAGCTCCGCGCTTTCTTCGACCCCTCTGTCTCTGGTCCAGCACTGTGCTCACTCAGTGTGCAGTGTGAGAGGGGAAGTATGGGATCAATTTCCCGCCAAAATCATTGAAGCCACGGATCAAAAAATAATAACCGTGAATCAAAAATTAAAAAACACATGTAAAGATATACTGCACAAACTGAAAAAAAGAATGCAAAATGATCAGAATAGCAAACAACGTGGTCACGGATCAAAATATAATAAGCGTGAATAAAAACTTTAAACGCATTAAAAGTTATTTTGTACAAAAAAGATCGCTGTATTTATGCAATCAACAGACTGTCATCTGCTCAATGCTCATCACTGCAACCTTTCATGTGATGGGAATAGATCTAAACACTTTTCACGATTCGTTAATCTCGATAGCCTTAATAGTAAAAATGTAGTAAAATATTTTGAGAAAGAGAGAGTTCCACATGTAATACTAGCTATTTCATATACAAAGATGTCAGCTAATCACAGCAGTGAGCGTTTACACTGAAGTCTCACAGCAGACACGCCCCTTAAAACAGAGTGTTCAAATCAGAGGCTAAAATCAGGCTGGGGAAAAATGCTTTTTATTTCTAAATTATGACAATTATTTATGTAAAAATCATACTAACATTATAAGGACACCCCAGGAAACATTATAAAATAATAAAATAATCCAGTTCATGACCCCTTTAAAGTACCATTAATGGGAAACGTGTATTAGTTCAGTATGCATTGAAGTGTAGAAATACTAAATTTATAAAACTTCTGATCAAGATTCAAACTGACTACATGTTGTTTTCTTTATTTTTCATAATTACATATCTTTACTTTTGTAACTACTTTCCATATGTATGTAAAGCTGCTTTTCATCTATTCAAAATTGTGAAAAGCACAATAGAAATAAATTTGAATTGAATAAACAATACCTGATATGGAGTGTGATGATGTGGTTAAATGATTGAAAAAGTAAAATTCATAATTATAAAACTTACTTCATGATTATGAATTATTATTTTTGCAATCATACCTCACTTTTCTTTGGTTTGATCTGCGATGCTGTTTTGGGAAACACACCATAAGCATTCTGGGATTGCATGAGAAGCTGCCTTAGAATCTTGCCAAAATAAGGTATCTTAGGAAGAGGTATAATTATGCTGCCAACATTCAATAATCTTCATGCACTTATAATGCTTGAAGTGCTTCCAATGGAGACAGCTCAATAGGTTTTTAAACAAAGCGTAGGTTAAGCTGAATATCAGATTAGCAGTAATATGTACAGCAGTATTTTAAAGGATTTAATCATATACAAATTCACTTTAATTTTTTAAACCATCACTTTCATGCATTTAAAGACCTTTCACTCACAGTAATATTAAACATGGATTCCAGGAGTATGCAAAACAAGTCATCAGATCTTATTTCAGAAAATAATTCTTTTCTCTAAAATTAATATGCTAGATAAAAGCCATATTCTACCAAAGAAAACAAATAACAGGATCCCTTCTATGTGTGCAGGCAATAGGGACTTAGTATCTCACACCAATAATTTCTCGATTTACACTCTATTAAAAGTATTTGCATATGCGATATGTCTTGAAGACTTTTAAATCCCTGCCTGGTTTGCCTGCTGATGGCAATTCCCCTCCTCAGGGAAGACCAAAGGTAATTGCGAGAAGTTTCAGTAAATATATAAGGTCTCACAGTTCTCTCCCAAACGACCTACTCTATTCATTCACGGAGCACTAATATGGTACGGCAGATTCGTCAGGTTTTGTTAGTGCTGTGACATCTTCAGCTCTGACACATGTTCCCAGAGTAAATTAGCGAATCGAAAAAAAAGTAAACAAATATGGTGATTCAGAAAACACTAAACGATGTGTGAAATTTTGGAAAATTATTAGTTTTGACTGTTAGTGATGGTTGGATAGAGAACATGGGTGGAATTTAGTGGGGGCTTTTTATGTATTCCAAATGTGGATGCTCTAAATGAAACATTTAACATGAAACCATGTGACTCATTTCTTAGTGAAATGTAGGGAAAACTTATTTCTATAATTTTTAATTGGATTGGATCATGAGAAATGGTTGTTACAAACCAGAATGAAGCCAGGTGGTCGGAGGGGAGGGGTTGAAAAGTAAGAGGGATTAATAAAGACGGCCAAAAAGGAAAGTCATTTTTTTTAAATGAAAGTCAAAGATTTATGTATCATGCAAAACACCAGCAATGTGTATTACAAAAAAAAAACACGGTAATTTATATTATGCTGGCACCCCACTTCGTATCCCTTTTTGAAGTCAGAATAATGCACATGGATGACACTTGACTGCCTGTGTATTGGGGATGGGAGATATCCTGTTACTAAAATTTAGGCAGATACTATTAGGCCTACGCTTAATTAGTGCAAACATAATTTAGAAATTTTTGTATATATGTACATAGTAAGATGCCATTTGAACTAAGTGTAAGTAGTGTTAGATGCCCACCCCTACCCCTACCACTACCCTTAACCTGCTGATCAGTATATGTATCCTCAAAAGGTCCAGGAAGGGAGCTGCACATGTCGCGGTCAATATATCAGCCCACCCAACCAACACAAGGACACCACATTCAATTTAAATTCACCCATAATGCAGTTAAACTTGGCTTTGAGTACTTTATTTCCATTTTTTAAACATTTTCTTCATTGTTATTTAAGATAAATGCCACTTAGCTGATATATGATGGAAAAGTGGAGAAGAATGGAATCATGCAAATTCAAAGTCGGGTCCATTGCGCCAAGAACGATCAACTATCCTTAAAGGTGCAGTAAGCGATTTCTGAAAAAACGCTGTTGAAAGTGGTTCAGACCGAGCACCACAAACAACGTGTAGGCAATCAGCAGGCGGCTTATACACTCATGATGGGGTTGGAGAGAGAGTGAGCAAGAGGGAGATTTTAAGAAATACGGTTGAAAAAGAGATAGCTGAGAGACTCATAAGAGAAAGGGTCAGATGAATATCACTGGGAAAAGAAGGGATATAATCAGGCAAGAGCTTTAAAACCCGCGTGAAAAGCTTTCCAGCCTGGAGAGATCAAGCCGGAAGGCCTGAAAACGGACGCCAAGGTTGCGTTGTTTCTCCTCCATACGTGACTAACATTGGTGTGTGCTGCTTGTATACTCTATGTTAATTCTTTGTTTTTCCTTGTCGTTCGTTCGTCATCTTCGCTTTATTTTGCTTCGCTTCTGCTATGATAAAGAGGCATCCTCTCTTGCACTGCATGTTCATGCGTTTTGGGGCCGGAGCAATGAAGGGAGTGGTGTGTTTGTTTGGGGTGATTTCAAATATCTTCAGTGTTCAACAATGATTCTCAGAAATCGCATACTAGACTCTTAAGGTGCGTTCACGCATAGCCGCGGGATGTATTTTGAGCAGGGGTGGCTGAGTGTGGGGTGGGGGGATGCTCGTTGCCTCTGTTATCAGTGGCGGAAGGCAACGGTGTTCTCTTGGCGCTCGTGCACGCGCAATGTCTTCACACAGACGAGCGCTTCAAGTAAAGTCACAAAACAAAATGCACACAAATGTGTCCCTGCTCTTGATATACAATCACTGATTATCAGTTTAAATGAGAGAAAAAAAGCTATACAAGGTGAAATATTATGTGTATTTTCAATCATCTTTAGTCAGATGCATTTACATTGTGACTGTGCCTCAGATGCAATCAACTCTGTCTGTGTCTGTAAAGGTGTGAACCAAATGGCCCATTCAGACGGATGGCCCATAGAAACTGACGGGTGTGAATGACAAAGAAACAACATTGCTCAGAGTAGATTGCAGTGTAGATCAGTCTCCTGTGGGAGGCCCTAACAGTTTTCTATTGTATGTAGCCCTTTTGTCTTCATGTACTGACAGAACTTTAAGATTCTTTGAAGGCTGACACGCTAACATCACTGCTGAAGAACTGTGCTACCTTTAATAAATTCTTCTCCCCACAAGAACTCTGGTCAAGCTTACTTATTACTTACTTACTTATACTTATATATGTATTAGAGAAATCGAATATATTGGCGAGCCACCCTAATGACCGCTTGGCCAAATACAGCAAATCTAACAAAGGCGGACTAGAGCCCAGAACCTCTGCCAAACATTTTACCACCAGACCAGGACAAACAATTATTTAAACGTATTTATTATCTAATTTAAATACTCTCGAGCCTAACAATATATTGTAGTATATGTAAGGATGAACGATCACATTAAACAAGTTCAATGCCAATAAATTAAACTCAATGCTCGCTGGACATAGGCCTACTAATATTATTATTTGCGTAATATTATTTTTTGTTTATTATTATAGGGTTAAATTACTTGTCCACCGTCGTTTTGGATTTTTATAGAAATAAAATAAATTTGGTTCAGTTGGACAACGGATGTTACAGTTATAAAGAGAAGCAGCACAGAGCCGCAGAAGTCATGACAAGAGTGAGGGGTGATGACTGACAGGACGATGGCGGAGGCAAAAGTGCAAGTTGTGTTTTGTTTTCATTACAAAATAATAATGAACCACAAACTAAGCATTCATTTTAAACTAAAGTAAGGGGATTTTTTTTCGTGGGCTCTACGCCAGGGGATGCTGCAGCCCCCTCAGCACCAATATTTCCCGTGGTACTGCATTCACTGCATGCCATGTCGTAATTACTGTAACTCTTCTAACTTGTAAAAAGCATTCATGTGATCATATTATTCGTAATTATTACTTTTGAGAGCTACAACTTGACCGCTATATCACGCGAGCACTGCAGATTAATTTTGGAGATATGCTGCGTTCACACCATCTCGTAATTACCGTAAAAAGCTCTGTATGCTTTTGAATCGCTTTCGCTGTACTTTGATGTCATACACTGATCAGTCTGCACAGTGCCGCTTCAAGTCGAACACAGCTTGGCTGCATCCAAAAACTTTAGCCAGCTGGCTTGTTGCCTCACTGCGTTATCAAGCAATGACTTTGCAGGCAATGACTTTGATAAAATGAAACTGATTTCGGACAAACTTCTGAAACAGAATAATAGTTATAGATATAGATAAACTGTATATAGATATACAGTAAAATAGAGTGAGCTTTGATGATAGTAAGCAATATTTTATTATTGCAATAGTAATTTCTCACAAGAAACGTATACGTTTACACACAAACTGACCACCAACTGCAACTTTCAGATGCCATCTTTATTTTTTTATCTGGCACAGATAAAGCACAGGATTGTGGGATATCAAAGGCAGCAAAGGACACATTTATGCTGCCTTCAAAAATCAATCAGGTGAAGGTATCTCAGGAGACAGGAAGTAAAGCTAACATGCATGGGTTAAATCAACCCAAGGGCTGGGTAAATATAGGAACTCATGTTTGGTTAATTTTGCCCAGCAAATTTGTTTATGTAATCCAGCTTAATGGGTTGATTTAACCCAGCATAGTTATATATTTTTTACAATAATACTATCTTTTTATTTACTTTACATTAATGTCTACGGATTAACTTAAATCCTCTAAACTTTTTTAAAATATTCGCTACAACCACTGTCTTGCATGATAATTCCTTTATTTCCAATCTTATTTTACAGTAAAGTATATTTTCTATAATTTTGTAATACATAGGCCTATTGCCAACATTTAAGCTCGTTTAACAAATATTAAAAGTAAAAATTAAACATTTACAAGTAATTAAAGTGTAATCGACCAGACTCTATTGTCCCATTTCCACTGTAACGGTGCATGATCTCTTGCCGGAGCTTGAATAATTTCAGCAGGGGAACTTCTGCAGAAGTTTCACTCGTAGCCGAAATATGCGGCGACAGGCTCCATAACCTGTCCATAAACAATCAGTGTATAGTTCTGAGAACATATTTTAACATGTGTATATTCTGTGTCTTTTTAAATAAAATCATAAAATTGTATGTAAGACATCAGGAGTTCCATCACGCAAAAATATCGACGCATCCCTGTATGTTGCTTTGCATAAAATTAAAAGATATACAGCACAATAAAAAATTTATTGATAAAATAAAATGTGCACAAACCTGTATTTTACCGAAGACATGCACCATTTTGACGGAGCTGCATTGCTCTCTCCTGAAGAGGTTGCAAAAAGCCTGGATAAATACTCGACTCCTAGGTTGTTATATTTGACCAAGGATCCGGGTAACACAAAAACTACCCAAACACTGGGTTGTTACGTCTGACCCAAGATCTGGGTTACACAAAAACTAGACAAATACTGAACAAATAACCCAAAAAAAATTACCCAAAAGGCTCAACCTAGGATTTTGGTAGAAAGAAATAACCCAATATTTTATCTACAAGATCTACAACCACATGAATGCTTTTTACTGTTCAGAATCGTTACCGTTATTATGGCATGACATGAACGCATCTTTAATAGTGCAAGAGAAATGTATACATCTGAATCTGAGGATGTTAACAGCTCCAAGTATAGCGCCACGTCTTAATGAAAATTATTTAACAAAGTTTGGAAGGAGCATTAAAGGGTAGCGGTTGAAATTATTTTGTCTAGCCTATTCATATTGACGTCAATAGAAAAGGAAGGTCATTTCACAGGAAAAGCAAGTTATGAGTATGCTACATAAATCTTATGCAACACGTCTTAAGAGGTTATGCAATTTTTCGCAATTTCTGCTTCAGAGAGCAAACAACAACAGACTGTCACAGAGAGATATCAGAACACATTGCCAGATGCAGAATGACTGAAGATCCGTCCTACTCAAACTTTCAGCAGTGGCTGTGCCAAAAAGCCTTCTGGGTGTTGGACTGGTGACGGCACTTCAGGCTGGAGGCAGCCTGGTTGTGACATTCCCTTTAATACTGTTCAAGGCTCTACTAGTCCTATCCAAAGTCATGTCTTGGACACAAAGAACAGATAATACAGGACTAGTCTCAGCCCAGTCCAGTGGCACCTTACTCTAAATGAAGTCGTGGTGTGGATGTTTGTACACATAGGGCCACCTGGGCCGCCTACAGGTGTCGTCTTGATTCAGATGGAAGCCAACAGATGGAATGCTTCTGGGCACTAAAATCTTTATGGGCACAATCACAAGATCATTACGGGCTGTCTGACCGCATGGCCTCAATCAATAAAGCCTCCCTCTTCTAAAATGAGTGGAAGTCATCAAACACACTCTTGTTCTTCACCTTCAGAAACTAAGCAGATGTAATTGGTTTAATTTGCGTAGCTGACAGTTCTCAGCAACGTCCAATTAGCTGGAGTGTGTGAGGTGCTAAAAAGATCTGTTGAAGTTTTGGTTACATTAACTCTAGTCAATTGATATTTCCTGGATAAAAATTCATAGCTAACTATTCATTAGGTATTCAGTTTTTTATGATACATAGCAGTTTTTTTTTTACCCTAAATGTCCAAGCTTATTTACATATTATGGGTTCAAAGCACACTCAAAACAGCCCAAGCCAACGATTTTTAACAGATGAAAATACATTTAATTTTATCATTCAATTTAATATGAATAAAATAGATACACCAAAACAATGAAATATTTCATTATAAGTCTCCAAATATTTAATGCAAAATTAGAAGATGTCCTCTCATAACAAATTAAATAAATAAAAAGAAACAAATCCCCATTATACAAACTCATTTATTTGCACACCAAAAGCACCCCATTGGAGATTTGGGTAATTATTTTGCTTCTTAGAAGGAATTTCATTTTGTTTTAATTTCACTGTTTACTTGGCTCATGGGATATTTCATACTCCACTACATGCACACAGTCACACTATCAAAACCCTATTCTTCATCCAGTAATTGAATCTCCATAAGGTGTGCATTCAGAGAACTAATGAGAACTAAATGTCAATCATGTCGTGCCAATACAGTGTCTGGCGGCGATGGATATCTGGAGGAAGCAAGCGAGAGGAGTTGGTGTTGTACCAGTCTGAAATAAGAAATCAATAAATCGGTGACTCCTGGTCAGAATGATGCGTACCGTCAAGGCCCATATCAACCTTGTGAATATCTGTATATTTTAAAGGACAAGTTTGGTATTTTACACTTAAAGCCCTGTTTTCAGATCGTTTCTGATGAAATAGAATGGTTAAGATTGAAATTTGGACAGATGCTGCTGGCCCGAGAATTTTCAGTTTCTGTGGTAGCACAGAAGTTTGCTTCAGTTAAACAGCTCAAACATGCAGTTTAGTCTGGGACTAGACTTAAGCCTTGTCTGTGAAACCGGCCATGATTTATTATATTGTAAATGTTTTTAAAAACTATTTTGAACATTAAGACAAACTGTCATCAATATCTATTATTACTAGTATTAGTGTTATTATCATCCACGTCATCTTTTGAAAATCTTTATTTTTAACAGTCAGTCAAATTGCAATCAGTATCTTTTACCGTTGGCCCTGTATGCTCATAATAATGGTTCTAAGGAACAAAATGTACCTAACTGGCCCTGAATTAAATATGAGACAACATAGGGCAACTGGCTATAGGCCAAAGGGAAAGGTGCAGGACTGGCAGAGATAAAGATGGCACTCAGTCTATCAATATGCACAGCATACTTTATATCATGTTTTTATGTTTATTTTAATCTTCAAATCCTAAAAACAAATATCTGAGACTAGTAATCATAATTTGTATTATTAAGGAGAAGATATAGGTCTTTGCAGTTTTTTTTAAGAAGCTCTAAATTGTAATTTATCATGTATTCTGCCCCAGAGCTGTTATTTATTTTTTTTTATTTTTTTTTGCATCACAGAGTCACAGGGCAGCTCTGGAATAACTTCACGGGGACGGCCAAAACAGTGTCAGCCCTGTTGTTTTTATTTTTTAAAAACATGTTGATGAATACAGTCTTTCTCTATACTACATTTATTGCTTTCTGGGGGAGTATTTTCCCCTGCCTGACCTGCAAGCATTCCCCTGGTGTTCTGAATATTATACAAATTTATATTTTTACCCATTTTGGTTACACTTTATAATAACTTTCATTAAATCATTAACAAACATTATATAATGGTTAATGGATCATTAGTTAATAGCTATATAGCCTATTCACATAGCAAGAAATACGAGACAGTGTGCTTGTTTACTAATGAACTTATTAAACAATATACAATGATTACCAGATCATTACTCTAAGATGTCATTAACAAATAAGCTTTTAATCACTGTATGAAATCTGAAATAAATTAAAATAATTCTAAATTTTTAAGAAGTGCATCATCATATGAACTGAAAGTTTAATGACAATGCTAACACATCATTAAACTTCAATTCATTACCAAATGCCCTTTTTTACATTTACAAAATGTACAAATGCAAAAAGGTGTTGACCTAGATGGAAAATTGAAAATTATAAGAATGGCTGGTCCCACTTTATATAAGGTGACTTTAATTCTGTATTTGCGTCAAAAAAAAGTATTGTGTTCATGTTCTATTCCAAAACACTTGCTGCTATTGAGGTGTGCTACGGGTAAGGTTATGGACAGGTTTGGTGGTGTGTAGGTTTAAGGGTTGGTTAAGGGGTTAACCGTGTACACGGTTCAATTAAGGGGACACGTTATATTATTGTTTTAATAATTTAACAGTGAAGTGAACATTATTGTGAAACATATTATTTGTTTCCTCCTGTTGATGTATGATTCAAGGAATATCCTCCATTTAAGGATATATACAAAGTGTTGTGGTGATAAAAATATGTTTTGCACCCAATTTACAATTATTTTTGTTGTTTAGCAAGCATTTAGCTAAACTTAACTAACCACCCTTTACAGAAATGTGTTAGCATTTGGATACATTAACAAATAAGATTTTAATCATTGTATAACATCTGTTTAAATCATTTGTAGACTTTTAATAAATGCATATACACATTTAGAATGCAATGACATTTGTAAGCATATCAATTTATATTAAATAATAATCTGTTAATCAATATGTAATGTTTAATAAGTTCATTTGTAAACATTAACAAACACATTATCACGTTTCTAGCTATGTGAATGTTTATTAATTAATGCTATAAAGAAGCCAAAGAAGAAGACAGAAGCTAATAATTCCTTGTCATCATTTTCTGGGGTCTCTTGGACCAAAACCATTATGGAACCCTGTGCTTTCATTGTCTGCTTTGGTTGGAGCAAGAAATTATCATGAATTAATTTAGGCTTAATATTTTCTATGTACGTTTAAATAAATAAACAAATAAATGAAAGTTAATTGAACAGTAATTCCAGATGACTTTTAAAATATTTGTCAATATGGTTGTGCTCAGAATCATGTATAGCCTATATAT
>FLSR01001124.1:0-12559 GCA_900092035.1 Leuciscus waleckii
GCTTCAGTATTCTCGAGAAAAGGGTTTTTCCCGTAGCGTAAGCTAGCTTACGCAACACGAGAGTACTCTCGTAAGAGAACCATTTATTCACACGTTCAATTAACTAATTATTTGGAATCATCTTTGCTTTAAACCATATTTCATGTTTTTCAGCTTCATCAACAGGTAAAATAACCAACAGTGACTCATTTGCTTCTTTAGCTTCTGAACATAACTTCTTAAAATCTTTAAAAGCCAAACGTACATCAGGTTCATATTCTTTGTTGTCATAGATTAACCTGTTAATTGACTTTATTAGTTTCTGAGCCTTGTTTAACTTAGCCTTTCTTAAATTTTGCAAAGTGTCACGTTTTTCCATTAAAGCCTTAGCTGTTAATTTAACAGGTCTTTTCCCTCTTTCAGACTTGTTTTCAACATTAGGCAGGGTTTGATTTGACTCATTAAACCCTTTAGTATTCATACATTTTTATTTTACATTTTACAAACAATTGTGAACAAACATACAATTCAAACACGCAAATAATGTTCGTCAGTCTTTGGCAACCAATGCATTGGAATTACGAGATTGTGTGCACATAATATGGCCACGTACCTACAATCCAGCAGTGATGGGAAGTCCGGCTCTTTTCAAAGATTCGGCTCCCTTAGAAGATCCGGCTCTTACGGCTCCCAAATGGCTCTTCATTTAGTATCACTCGGAGCCTTCTATTTTAGTCCAATTTAGCAATTGTGAATGATTTATGTGTTGTAAGCAATTTTTTATTCAGTGTTTTTAAATGCATTTCTTCATTACAAAAAAACAACAAACTCAGTTAGCCTACTATTATTTAACATTTTAATAAAACTTTAATTGAACAATTGAATGCAGAACCACAGCAAATAAATAAAGGCAAAAGTCTTAACGTTAGCATTTAAATCCGGCTCCCCTGCCTCTCTCTGTCGCTCTGTGTACCTGGCCTGTACCACTACACTCACTATCTTCGGAGCATGCGTCCCCCTTCCTCCTTTCATATAATGATATGCGTAGTCTGTCTTCCCATGTGATTGGCCGCATGGTGTGCCCATCCAAATAAAGTCCCGCCCCAAATAAAAATGTGGGTCTCCCCGACGGGAGTCGGCTCTTCTTGTTCGCTACAAAGAATTGGCTCTTAGAGCCAGCTCGTTCGCGAATGACACATCACTAGAGCAAACTGACCAGTGGTTTCAAAAGCAAGCAAGTCAACAGTTTTATAAGCCAGTTCAACAGCAAGCTCGTCAACAGTTTCCTAAGCCAGTTCAACAGCAAACCGGTCAACAGTTTTCTAAGTCAGTTCAACAGCAAGCTAGTCAACAGTTTTCTCAGTCAGATAAACAGCAAGCTAGTCAACAGTTTCCTCAGCCAGTTCAACAGCAAGCTAGTCAACAGTTTTCTCAGTCAGATAAACAGCAAGCTAGTCAACAGTTTCCTCAGCCAGTTCAACAGCAAGCTAGTCAACAGTTTTCTCAGTCAGATAAACAGCAAGCTAGTCAACAGTTTCCTCAGCCAGTTCAACAGCAAGCTAGTCAACAATTTTCTAAGCCAGTTCAACAGCAAGCTAGTCAACAATTTTCTAAGCCAGTTCAACAGCAAGCTAGTCAACAATTTTCTAAGCCAGTTCAACAGCAAGCTAGTCAACAATTTTCTAAGCCAGTTCAACAGCAAGCTAGTCAACAATTTTCTAAGCCAGTTCAACAGCAAGCTAGTCAACAATTTTCTAAGCCAGTTCAACAGCAAGCTAGTCAACAATTTTCTAAGCCAGTTCAACAGCAAGCTAGTCAACAATTTTCTAAGCCAGTTCAACAGCAAGCTAGTCAACAATTTTCTAAGCCAGTTCAACAGCAAGCTAGTCAACAATTTTCTAAGCCAGTTCAACAGCAAGCTAGTCAACAATTTTCTAAGCCAGTTCAACAGCAAGCTAGTCAACAATTTTCTAAGCCAGAGTGGAATAAAGTCGTTATTTTTGTTTGTTTTTGCGCACAAAAAGTATTCTCGTCGCTTGATATACTTAAGATTGAGCCACTGTAGTCACTTGGACTATATTAACGATCTCTTGTTCGAACCTTGTTGAACCTTGTTCGAACAACATCGGGTGCTTGTGGCTCAGAAACGTAGCAGGGTGCAGACTTTTTTTCTTGCAGTTTGTTTTGCCAAGGAATAAAATATAACAGTAATTGCGACTTATTTCACAATTCTTATTTCTCACAATTGCGAGTTTCTTGGAATTCTGAGTTTACATCTCACAATTATGACTTGCAGTATTTCTGGCAAATAAACCATGTATATGAGTTGTTCTCTTGATATGTGCTCACATGAAAGTGCAATAATTCTGATATGTAGAAGAAATTTATCAAATGAGAATACTAGTCATGATTAACAGTTTAACCATCATTGTGCAGCCCTACTTGTTGTGTGAAGGGCCTTTAAATCCCTTTATTGCATTGATATAATCCTGTTCCAGATGTCTTATGTGACGCTGATGAGCTCAATTGGCCCATGAGGAGCTGGAATGGAGAGCTTGAGCTGGCTGTCGGTTACTGAGAGCTTAGCTCTGATGCCGCTCTAATGATAGATGTTTGTGTGCATCTCCAGACCACAATGAACATAGTCAGGGAAGTGAGTCACAAACGCAATGCCAGCAGACAGTGTCAAAGCATTGATAATAATCAAAAATGTTCCTTCAGCAGCAAATCAGCATATTAGAATAATTTCTGAAGGATCACGTGACACTGAAGACTAATTATGCTGAAAATTCAGCTTTGATCACAGGAATAAATTACACTTTACAATATATTCACATAGACAACAGCTATTCTAATTTGGAATAATATTTCACAATTGTTACTGTATTTTTGATCAAATAAATGCAGCTTTCAAAAACATGAACACATATTAGAATATAATAGTAGAAATGCAAGATAATTTTAAGAATACAGCAGTATTGCTGATACAGGCTTCCATTTCATTGCAACATAATCCTGCATGTCAAACTCTTGAGTCAGTCTGAATACACAGGCCAGAATTGGAAAAACACAATCCAGAATTGCCAAAACATCCACTATTATATTCACATGATGAAGCATAAAAACAAAGGCTGAATTCTGAACGGCAGAAATAGTCCTAGTAAACTATTCTGAAATCAGCTCAATATGTGCATTCTATGTATGTTCAAAAAGGGTGGAAAAACAAGGAAAATTTAATCTTAAGAACAAATGGAAACCTCCAGTTGCATAAACTCCCAACTCATGCAAGTCTGGAGAATCATGACTGTTAATGAAGAGGGAGGGATTATCGTTAATTAGCCAAAATCTGTAGAGTACAAAAAGACCAAAGGGCAGCATCTCAACAGTGTGAATGCTGTTGGACAATGGCAGGAAGTTGGTGTGCTGTTCAGTCTCTGGCACTTTGTGTTTGGTTCTGTGCTTTCAGTCATGCTGTTCCAAAGTGGAGTAATCTGCCCCAAAATCCTCAACCTCTGATGTTCCAGCAAACTGACCAGCGGTTTCAACAGTTTCCTCAGTCAGTTCAACAGCAAGCTAGTCAACAGTTTTCTAAGCCAGGTCAACAGTAAGCTAATCAACAGTTTCTTCAGTCAGTTCAACGGCAAGCTAGTCAACAGTTTCCTCAGTCAGTTCAACAACAAGCTAGTCAACAGTTTCCTCAGTCAGTTCAACAGCAAGCTAGTCAACAGTTTCCTCAGTCAGTTCAACAGCAAGCTAGTCAACAGTTTCCTCAGTCAGTTCAACAGCAAGCTAGTCAACAGTTTCCTCAGTCAGTTCAACAGCAAGCTAGTCAACAGTTTCCTCAGTCAGTTCAACAGCAAGCTAGTCAACAGTTTCCTCAGTCAGTTCAACAGCAAGCTAGTCAACAGTTTCCTCAGTCAGTTCAACAGCAAGCTAGTCAACAGTTTCCTCAGTCAGTTCAACAGCAAGCTAGTCAACAGTTTCCTCAGTCAGTTCAACAGCAAGCTAGTCAACAGTTTCCTCAGTCAGTTCAACAGCAAGCTAGTCAACAGTTTATGTGGTGTATGAAAACAGAATGACCTCCTCGTATGAAGTGGGTATCGGACCACTTGGTTCCATAACAAGGGACAGCCATTTTGAGTAAGTGATGTATGCTTTATCAAATGCTAATCATTGATGAATGCTACAAGCTCACTGTTTGTTTTCCAGGCTTCTCTTCCAGTGTAGGTACTCTGGTACTTCAGTGGAAGCTCTGGTTGTGGAGGTCAACACTGTTCCTCCACCTCCACCAGTAGCTGCTCCTGGACCCCTCAGGGTGGAGCTTAGACTGGCCAATGGTCAGTGTGTTACCAAAGGCTGTGCAGAAGGCAAGTGTTTGTCCCAAGTGTGCCTTAAGCCTTTATAAAACTCCAGGTTGCAGCAGTTTCTGGTTAAGGCAAGACACGGCAGGCAAAAACATCGTCTTTTTTTTATTGGTCAATTTTGAGATTTTTGGATATGTGTCTTCAATAACATCGTCTTTCAGACTTGTGGTGGAAAAAAAAAGTCCGAAATACACATTTAGGTCTTTATTTTACTACACTTTGTCTGTTTCGTCTGTAGATTTCTCATAAATTCGTCAAAAGTTGGTGTTCTTAATCAACATGCTGCTCTGCGATCTCTGCCGTCACCCTGTAAACACAAGCACCGTTAGGAAGCTCTCTCTGCTGTACAACGCTGTCAGATCCAAATATGGTCGTTTCCTTTTTATCAGCAGCCAACCATGAAAGTAAAAGGGCTGAATGCGCAATCTCATTGGCTGATGATAAATCTTTAAAGCCTGTTTTCTCAAAATGACTTTTCTATCATACTCCAAGTACGAAATCTCCACTTCAGCAGCACTGATATACACCAAGCTTTCCAGTCTTGTACCCAGTTATATTATGGATTACTTTACAGAGGGATTTATAAATATATTATTCCTAGCCGGATTTATAAATATATTATTCCTAGCCTGATTTATATAACGTTTTGTCCAAAAAACATGGCGAAAATAATTTTAGGCTATTGACTATTTTCTGATTTACAGGATAATAAAAGTAGATATCCATAAATCCCTCTGTCATTTGTTTCCCATCTAATATGTGAACACAATGAAAAAATAATTTTTAACCTGGCTTTATCCAATGCTCAGATTTACAGAACTTGTAACACAAAATTAGGCAATGTCTAATTAAATATGCGCTAATTTGCATATATTTAAACATTAAATTACAGAAAACTTGTAATACCTTTTTTTCTCATCTTAATGTAGGTAATCAACTGGGAAAGTTTCATGGTGATATCTGCTAGTTAAAAAAAACTACCCTATTCACCTGTAGTGTCTCGCCTTAAATGCTGTTATTCTTCCTCAGGGGATGAGGCGTACACGTCCTACTACAGTGATGCTGATTATCCAGTTACAAAAGTCCTGCGGGAGCCTGTGTATGTTGAGGTGCGTGTTTTGGAGAGGACCGACCCCAACATTGTCCTAATGCTGGGACATTGCTGGGCGACATCAACCCCCAGTCCACTCAGTCTACCCCAATGGGACCTTCTGGTTGATGGGTAAGGCCATTCTTTATCCATCTAGTGTGCTGTAAGGGGTTTCTGACTGCCTCTTTGCCTTTCAGATGCCCTTACCAGGATGATCGTTATCTGACCACATGGTTCCAGTGGCTGGATCTTCTGGGCTTCAGTTCCCAACCCACTACAAGCGCTTTATTGTGAAGATGTTCACATTTGTTGATCCAGCATCACTGGCTCCTCTGCAGGAAACTGTATGCTCTGCAGCCTTACCTCAACTCTTAATATTGGTGCTTTTTTATAGTGAATTCTATGGCTTAACCCTTTCCCCCTCTGTTAGATCTTCATCCACTGTAGTACAGCGGTGTGCCATCCCTCTTCTGGCTCCTGTGAGCAAGGCTGCACTAGGAAAAGTGAGTGCTTGCTGTAAACTGACTTCAGGAACTGAGAATTTGGTATTTAAGGTGTTTTTTTGTTTTGTTTTTTAAACAGGAAGAGACACTCCCATCAAGACCATTTCTAGTGGGCAAACTGTGGTGTCTAGTGGAGAAGTTAAAATGGCATGTGAATTTCAATTTAATAAATTGCATGAAACCCAACTCTTTGGTATTGATTTTCAACTGGTGTGGTCTTTCATGACTCTTCTCAATGTTTTATTTTTTATAGCGTTTATCCGACTGGGGTGCTTGACTTGAACTAAACAAGCCAAGCTTCTAGCAAGCCATTTAACTGAACTTCTTGCCAAGCTCCATTTGTTAACTTGGGCCCCTATGCTTCTGTATAGCTCAATATTATGTAGCAGGGTGCTTTGTTGCTTTTTTTTTTTTTTTCATTTTATTTCTGCCAATGAATAATGTATAAAGGTAATTGTGACTAATCATAATTATCAGTTTAACCATCATTGTGCAGTCCTACTTGTTTTTATGTGAAGGGCTTTTAAATCCCTTTATTGCAATTTCCAGTTCCAGATGTGTTGCTGATGAGCTCAATTGGCCCATGAGGAGCTGGAATGGAGAGCTTTGCTCTGATGCTGCTCTAATGATAGCTGTCTGTGTGCGTCTCCAGACCACAATGAACATAGTCGGGGAAGTGAGTCCCAAACTCAATGCTATCAGACAGTGTCAAAGCAAATTCCCTCTGTGGTGTAGTCATATTAGTATATAAAAGTTCGAATTAAGATTTATTTATTTTTTGCATTTATTTGATCAAAAATAAAGAAATTTGTGTAATATTATTCTAATTTTAAATAGCTGTTTATGTGAATATATTAATTTGTTGACAATTCAAGAATAAAGCAGCTATTGCTGATCAAGTCTTCCATATCATTGCAACATGATCCTGCATGTCAAACTCTTGAGTCAGTCTGAAAACAAGGGCCAGAACTGGAAAAAACAATCCGGAATTGCCAAAACCAACAATTATATTCACATGATGAAGCATACAACAAAGGCTGAATTCTGAACGGCAGAAATAGTACTAGTAACCTACTATAAATTCAGCTCAATATGTGTATTCTATGTATGTTCAAAAAAGGTGGAAAAACAAGGAATATTTCATTTTAAGAACAAATGGAAACACCCATTTAAAAACTGCTACTCATGCAAGAGAGTCATAACTGTTAGTGAAGAGGGAGGGATTATCGTTAATTGGCCATAATCTGTAGAGTACAAAAAGACCAAAGGGCAGCATCTCAATAGTGTGACTAACTGTTCAACAATGGCAGGAAGTTTGTGTGTTCTTCAGTCTCTGGCACTTTGTGTTTGGTTCTGTGTTTTCTGTTAGGCTGTTCCAAAGTGGAGTAATCTGCCCCAAAATCCTCAAGCTCTGATGTTCCAGCAAACTAGTGATGGGAAGTCCAGCTCTTTTCAAATATCAATATCTCTCCCTTAGAAGAGCCGGCTCTTACGGCTCCCAAATGGCTCTCAATTTAGTATCACTTTACAAGAAATGTAGCACAGGGGAGTTTAGGTCTAAGGAAGAAGGCAGGTGTGAGAATACACTACAAGATAATGTCCAAGAAACATCAACTATTATAATTTGTACAATTATATAACAACGTATCTAAAAAGTATTAGACAACAACAAAAAACAAACCATTCTGAAACGTCGTTTAACATGCCGTCCTTGAACAGGTTCTGCTCGATCATCTTCACTAACATTTTCTGGGTCCGATTCGGCCTCAATTGGTATGGTTTTATTGACGCTATTATTTCTAATACAACCAAAGCACAGACTACCGGTAAAGGTAAGGGGCGTGACGTTTCCAAAAAACGTGCACTAGGCGGTTAGCGAATCACATCACACTGGGCCAACCAATCTGAGCCCATTGCTGAGCCACAGCCACCACTGTATAAACTCTGGGCACCCCTGTGCTGTATGATTTTGCAATGGGTACTATTAATTTGAATACATAATATAAATTCACAATAGTTCATGAAGTGAAATCAAATAAAACGCAACACCAAAAAAAAAAGATTGTAGATTGATTGGCGCCACTAGGTAGAGTAGCTGACAAACGGGTATGTATGCCATACAGTAGTGACTTATAGTGAATAAATGTATGTATGTTCTAAGTTAACTTTTCCTCAGTAAAGTTTTTACAGTTTGAATTAACATTAGCTAAAATTATACGCTAGCGCTGATAAACTGCAAAGTTAGTTTACTAGCCATGACTAGTCACACTGTGCTATATCAATTTGCAGAGGAAGGATGAAGAGAAAATCGACAAGCATCTCAAATTTTTTTAAGAAGAAATGTAGCACAGGGGAGTGTAGGTCTGAGGAAGAAGGCAGGTGTGAGAATACACTACAAGATACTGTCCAAAATGAGGCAGAGAAGCAAGCCAGTGAGCAGGCAGAGGCTGCTAGAGGGGATCTTGCAGAGCACAGTGAGGAACTGGCAGAATCAGTGATGGATCCTGGGTCAGAATCAGTGATGGGCCCTGGGTCAGAATCAGTGATGGGCCCTGGGTCAGAATCAGTGATGGATCCTGGGTCAGAATCAGTGATGGGCCCTGGGTCAGAATCAGTAATGGATCCTGGGTCAGAATCAGTGATGGATCCTGGGTAAGAATCAGTGATGGATCCTGGGTCAGAATCAGTGATGGATCCTGGGCCAGAATCAGTGATGGATCCTGGGTCAGAATCAGTGATGGGCCCGGGTCAGAATCAGTGATGGGCCCTGGGTCAGCAGGTGAAGTTAAATAGACAAGACTGTTTAGGTTAAGGTTACCCATGTTAATTAAATGGATGCTATGTCCTGATGTGACACACACACACACACACACATACATAGACGTTTTATGTTAATAAAAGAACAAACTTATCAGAAAATTGTAGCTTTAATAAGGATTAATCTATATTTAATTTATTTATGCAGGGCAGACCGTTTGAAAACTTTATTCAATATCTGTTAGACAGGTAGGACGGCCACAGGTAAATATGACATTAATTATAATGGGTTATGTGAAGATGGTTTTAGGTTCACTTAAATTAAAAGTTGTTATTTTCCACAGCCTAATAAATGTAATTTATATAGCTTTCAATTATACTGTAATGTTGAATGTCTATCATTAATGTTAAAAAAAGCAATTTCATAGAGACATCAGTATCTGTATTAATATCTTTCATTCATAAAAAAAATTGCATTATTACAAATAAAAAAAAAAACTGTCTTTAGGCTGTTTTTACATTAATTTGAAGTGTAACTGTAAAATCATTACAATAATTAATATGAATGTATTATTTACATTGAATAAGAGTCATGATATTCATATTTTGATGTTTTTTAGGCTAGTAAGTAGTAGAGCTGGAAGAGTCTCAATAGAAATGTCTACAGACCTAAATTTCAAATGTTATTAATAATTACAGTAGAGAGGGGCTATTATTATATTATTATTGTTGTTATTAGTAGTAGTTGTTGTAGTAGTTCATTTTAAAATCAAGCTTTGTGTTCTCTTCTTGATCTAATATAGATATATCCCAGTCAAGAGCCGAGAGACCCAAACAGCCACTTCTGAAGGTTTTCCCTCGGACCCTCATAGGCGATCGAAGACGGGGCTTCATGAAAGAGTGGTACAGTACCCATAAATGGCTAGAATATTCTCAAGGTAAAGATGCTGCTTTCTGCTATGCCTGTCGGCACTTCAGTCTCCCTTCTTCACGTGATTCAGCATTTACATTGAAGGATTCCGGCACTGGAAGAAAGCAACCTTTAGTGATGGAGGATTTGCTAGCCATGCAAAATCAGAATCACATACCAATGCTATGTTAGCCTGGAAAGACTATGAAAAATTGGCAGAAAGCAAATGTTCTCTCTCTGCCTCTTTAAGTGCAGAATATGAAAAACTAGTAAAGGAAAATATAGAGTACATTAAAACAATTGCGGAATCCCTGCTTCTCACAGCAACGCAAAATATAGCCCAGAGAGCACATATAATGAAACCGAGGGTGAGAACAAAGGGAATTTTCTATCTATTATGGAGTTACTTGCTAAGCATGATAACACAGTCAAGAAGAAAATGACTAGTCAAAGAAATGCAACATACCTTGGCCATAGAACACAAAATGAAATGATTGATTGTCTGGCTGAAATGGTGCGAACCTCAATAATTAGCGAAGTTACTCAAAGTGAGGCCTTCAGCATTATGGTTGATGAGACCAAAGACATCAGTAAGAAGGAACAGATGTCCTTTGTAATAAGATATTATTATAATGGCTCTATATTAGAAAGTTTTCTGTCATTTGAAGCTGCAGAACACCTGGACGCTGCAGTACTTCTCAGAAAATCATACAGATAATGCAGAAGTATGGCCTTGACTACAGAAACAATTTAGTAGGGCAATCATATGATGGGGCCTCTGTCATGAGCAGAAAAAAACACAGGTGTGCAGGCACGTATTAAATTAGAGACCCCGTTAGCTTTCTATATACACTGTAATGCACACTGCTTACATTTGGTATTGGTTGACAGTGTGAAATGCCTTCCTGAAGCCAGCTGCTTCTTTTCTTTATTACAGAAACTGTATGTTTTTATGTCAGGGTCCTATGTACACCAAAGGTGGATAGAGGTGCGGAAAGACATGTATCAGGGGGTGACAAGAGAATTACAAAGGTTGATAGAGACACGGTGGGCGTGTAGGCATAATGCATGCAAAACAGTAAAGGATAGACTGCCAGCCATCATACATCTACTCAAACAAATTCTGAAGAAAGCAATGCTGACAGAGCTGTTGAAGCAAGAGGTCTTTTAGCACAAATAGATCTCAAGTTCATTTGTCTCCTTATTACACTCACCAACATTTTTGGTGAGATCAAGCATCTGTCTGACATTTTACAGTCCTCACAGCTGAATTTGGGCATAGCTGTTACCCTTGTTGATTCGCTTGTTGACACATTAAATGGATATCGAGAGAGGGCTCTGTCTTCAATGAAATATGGGACAACACAATGACTCTCGCCGAGCAATGCAGTGTCAATGTTGTATCTTCAGGACGTCAGGTCACACCAAGCTCTAGGCTTGAAGGGTATTACATTTCCACACCAATAGCTCAGAGACAGGTCAGCACAGATAAGGAATCATTTAGGACAGGCTCCTTCATTCCAGTTGTTGATGTACTTCTCTCTGAGATTAAGAGAAGGTTTTCTAAAGAGAATTGTGTCATAATGGAAGGGATACAGGCATTGAATCCTGGAAGTCCCACGTTTTGTGAGAAAAATGTATTGTTTCCATTTGCCTCACAATACAACTGTAGCACTGAGGATCTAGAATATGAAACGAGTTTAACGACTTAAACAAGTCTTGAAAGGAAGCAAACCAGCGGTGAGGAAGTGCCATCCAATTTAGTAGACCTCACAGTCTTCCTTGAGCCATATAGGGAGATTTTCCATGAGATATTTAAACTTTGCAAAATTGCTCTTGCATTACCTGTGAGCACTGAAGCATGTGAGCGCAGTTTTTCTGTGCTAAAGTTGATCAAGACTGTCTTGAGAAATACAATGAGTGAGGAACGATTGAGCAATTTGGGGGTGTTAAGTACAGAGTCAAGAAGGGCAAGGGCCATAAATCTTGAGGATTTTGTGGATGTGTTTGCAAAAAGACACGGCAATAGGAGAATAAAGCTGTATTGATAAGATTGTGGCCTAATAAAACAGGGATATGAATTGGTTGTGAGTAGGCTCTGTTAAAATGTACATTGTCTATACAGTATATTAATGCATTTTGTTATTTTTTCTTGTATTAATTTTAGACATGGCATATGCTTATATTTGTGTATAATAAAGGGGAGTTGTAAAGTGTCATTTTATTTGGTCTGCACATATTTGCTGATGTAGAATTATTTTTAAGGACAAGAACTATACTATGTAAAGAATAATTCATTGCCAATTAAAGCTACAGTCTGTAAGTTTTACCTCTTGTCTACATCTCTGTCTGAACCCTGAAATTGCAGTTATTTGCAGAGTTATCTTCTTTACGTGGTTTGTGCATCGGCACGGCTCATCAGCACAGAAGAATAGTGTTTTGAGGTGTACGTGTGGGTTGTCAATCAACACACCAGTTGTCAATGATGATTGTCGTTTTGAACTTGCTGGATCACAAACCGCCATCAAAATGGTATAATTACATTCCAGCTGCTGTAAGAAGAGGCTACAAATGATCCGCCACCGGCTGCATCTTCACATGCAACAAATTGGCTTTAAAGTCATATTGTTACATTAACCAGAAACAAACGTAAACAAGTATAACACACATTACACTGAATTGTTTTTTTTTTTTTTGTTTTTTGGTGCCACCCCAAGAATTTGCTGTGACCTCCTCTGCCACCCCTACTAAAATGTTCTGGGGGCGCCACTGCCGCCACCACCACCAGGATGGTCCCTTCCCCTCCATCCTCCCCACCTCCACCAGGATGGTCCCTTCCCCTCCATCCTCCCCACCACCACCAGGATGGTCCCTTCCCCTCCATCCTCCCCACCTCCACCAGGATGGTCCCTTCCCCTCCATCCTCCCCACCTCCACCAGGATGGTCCCTTCCCCT
>FLSR01001124.1:13285-29173 GCA_900092035.1 Leuciscus waleckii
CTGCATTATATGACTGACAGACAAGAACGGTTTGACCTAAAAATATCAAAATTTAAACTACTGCGGAAAAAAATACATCTTGGATGCCCTTGAGGTAAGCTAAAACATACCAAAAATTAATTTCAAAGTGAACTATCCCTTTAAGAATTGCAACTTTGTGCGGGAACGGCAGGGGTAGAAACACAAAACTCACTCTTGCACTTACACACAATCTCTCTCTCACACGCACACACACACACACACACACTTGGATATGTGGTTTACGGGGACTCTCCATAGGCGTAATGGTTTTTCTAATGTACAAACTGTATAATCTATCCCACACTAATCATCAAATATGAGACTAATTTAAATTCTGCTGTAAAGCAGCTCTAAAAAGACAATTTTCAGCTCAATTCAGTTCAGTCTTTATCAGTTAAGCTCAATAATTGTAAAGTTCATTAGTTATGAAACATGTATGTGCACTATTGCTTATATTTCAAATGATTCAAATGAAGTAAGATCCCATTACTCATAAATATTTTTTATTTGATTTATTCAAAAAATGTTAGTGATTTGAACTCAATGGGTCTACTTGTTTTATTTGTCATCAAAAATCTACAAAATAACTTTTAACTACACATTTACTCAATTCATAAGGTAGATTTAATTGATTTCACAGCTTTAAATCTTTAAAGCTTACGTTTTTACATATCATCTATGTGAAAACAGAAGAGCAGCGATTAACCTGGTTCTGGTACAAGATCTAGAACTGAAATATTAAATCTCTGTGCGGCATCTGACTGTGGTTTTCTTCATCTTCTGTTTGTAGATCTCGTCAAACTGTTCATTTTGTGCCACTGTGAAGTGACATTTCCAGTCTCCGACTTTACCTTTTTGAACACAAATAACGAGAAGAGAAAAGTAAGTCAAAGGACAGAACTCAGAAGGAGATAATTAGAGGATTCAGTGGTTTATTAACCTTTCCGCATGAAGGGTGAGATCTTGAAGTCCATGAAAGCACTGTGACATGGTTGGTCATGTTGTTCTGTTTCATCGCATCAAACTGAACCCCTTTTGTTATTTTCACCCTTTCTTCATCTGAGCTGGACAAACCCAAGAAGGAACTCAAACGTTCCACCTCACGTCCAGTGTCCTGGAAAAGACCAGGAAAATTTTGACATTTAACACTGATTTTACACTTGATAAAATTGTCACTTTGTGAACTTACTTCAACCAAATCCTCATAGAACAAGTACAGTAGGTTAGAATATGTCTGTTTTTTCTCCCACCATCCACTGACATGATCATACCAAGGACCAAACACATCTGGCGGGAAATTACTGATGTTAAAACAAAACCTCCAAGACAAAACTTGATTGATAATGTAGGGATTGTAATTGAGAAATTAAATATTTTTACATTCTCAAATTGAAATCATGACATTAAAATTAAAATTGCACCCAATCTACTTACTTTTCCCTTCCATGAATTTCTGTATAAAGCTGTTCCAGTCTCCGGGTTCAGGCTGTACCATGTTCATTCGATCAAAATGAAAATAGGAAACGGCATTGTCTTTTGCATTACGTGCTACATACACAACCTGAATAAGTGAAAGAAAATAAATATTGTGACAATACAGGACATATATGTTGTATTATGCAATACTATTCAGAGAGTTACAATTTCATTACATTCATTTCAGAACTACTTCACTTTGATTAAAGCTGCTGTGAGTAATTTCGGTTCCACCAGCGGGACCAAACGTAATTCCTTGCATAATGACTATTTCCAAACAGGTTTCACAAACACCTGCCATTTGTCTATAGAGTAGATAGTATTTAAAGTGGCCCACTGGTTAAGGCTTGTTGACAATCATCAAAACAGAGCAATATTTGATAGCCATACAGAGCAGCATTTACTCTTCCCTTACGAAAAAGTACTGGGAAGTATACTAACATAATATTCAGGTATATTTTTAAGTATGCTTTATGTAGTAAGTATACTAATGTCAATTTACTAGTAGTAAACTTGTAAGTGTACATTTCAATAATGCTTGGGACTAAACTGGCCCACTTTTAGTATATAAAAAGTATACGTTTAAATATACTTTAAGTGTAACAGTAGTAAACTTAAGTGCACAACTATTTCACAATTACGTTTCTCAATTGTACTGCATCTGTACTACAAGAGAACTTAAAAATATACTAGTATACTAGTTTACTATTTTAATTCTAGTTGTACTTTTTTTATAAAAGTACACTTTGAAGTATGCTCTCAGTAAACAATTCGTTAAGTAGTTTTATACTGCAAGTATACTTGTAAGTTTTCTTTAAGTGAACATAACATCATACTTATAGTTTATATATTATTTTTGCACTTTAAGTATACTACTGTTCCTATTTAAGTATTCATTTTTTATACTTGAAATATACCCTTAACTGCACATTAACACATTTTTAAAACATTTTATTCTTCTTCATGCATCCTTTTTTTAAACAAAGTTTTTTTTCTCCTGTAATCTTTTTTTAAAAAAAAGAAAAAAAAAAAAAAAATCAACACTTTAGACAAAAAGCTGAGATTATTGTATTTTTGTCAGAGACTTCCTCCGGAAGGGATTCAGAACGATGATCAAACACCTGTGGTCCAGGAGCGCCATCTTTGGCTGAACCTGGCTGATATGCGGGAGGCCGATAAATATTGGTTCTTGGAGTCCCCTATCTCCCAGGCCAGCCTCTTCGGCGACGCAGTGGAGAACTTCGCCAAACCGAGCAGCAAACGCAAGCCCAAGCGACCCTGGGAGGGGCGACCCAAAGATGGAGGAGATAGCTCTTGGGAGGACTGGGTGAAAAATCCTATGTTCATTTTTCTTTCTGTTCCGCGACTGGACCCACAGCCAGTGGTACCCAAAATTTAAACAAAAGAGCAATTTCCTATGTATTTGGGTCCCAAAGAGCACGGTTGGCGGTGTGCGACGCTATGCCTTGCCACCCTCGACCCCTCTGTTATTGCCAGTGGGCAGCAGCGTATGTCTCGAGGCTGCAGTGAAGAAGCCTCTCCCACACCCTCTGCCCAACCGTGGAACCAGGTAAGTGTTCACCACACTCTCAGACCCCACTTCGGGCCGCTATGCAAGTTGGGTCCCTGCGTTCCACCTCGCTACCCCACTGCAGGTACGTCTGTGGTTCCCTTTGGTCCCGCTTGCACGGTGTCTGGGGGCTAGGCTAGTTTTATCACTTAGTGCTAGCACATCTCGCATGCTCATCCGCACTATCAGACTCGGCTATGCGGTATATGCATGTGCACGCCGTCAGCGTTTACACAGATTTGCGTTTTTGAAGTTTGCGCAGAGATCTTTTTTTTTCCAGGTTTGCACCTTGGAACCTATTTCAAGATATATTTGCGTTCTTGAGCCATCAGGCACTGTTGTTGTGCGAATGAGCGGGCCGGAGCGCATTAAGGGTTTTCTGTTAGAACGGTGTCGTGCAAGCGGGCCCTAAGTTAATAACTAATGATCTTTGCAATGGAAGTAATCAATTAAAACTAGCTTTAGCTGGACAATAATTTTATTCTAGAGCTGCTGTAAAGCCAAAATAATCTCTGTTCCATTAATTTCCTATTATCACTGTAAAGCTGCTTTGAAACAATCTATATTGTTAAAAGCGCTATATAAATGAAGGTGACTTGACTATGCAATTCAGTTCGCCCAGCATCCCCCCAAGTTCAGGGGCATCCAGTTCAACTCCGTGCTGGCAGGCGATGCTCCTGTCTTACGGGTGGAGATCGAAGTCCTACTGGCGAAGGACACGATTGAGCCGGTCCCTCCAGCCGATATGAAGACAGGATTTTTTAGCCCTTACTTCATTGTACCCAAGAAAGGAGGTGGGTTATGGCCAATCTTGGACTTTAGAGTTTTGAATTGGGTCCTTCACAAGCTCCCATTCGAAGCGCATTTCAAGTTGCGCAGTAACGCCGCTCAGATTGCTTCATATGAGGCCGCTTTAGCACCTGCTTCATGGCCGAGTCCCCGAGATGGGCATGACAACACCGCACGCTCCGTGTGTCAATCACCCTGGCCCGCCGACAAAACTTCAGCCCGTGGCCGGATATATCGTTTCAAGGGCAGGCTTCAACAAGTGTCCAGGCATGCTGTTGTCTCCATAGATGCCTCTTCCACCGGCTGGGTGGCCACATACAATGGGCATGCAGTTGCGGGGATCTGGTCGGGCCCCCAACTGCATTGGCACATTAACTGCCTCGAGTTGTTAGCAGTATGCCTTGCGCTGGGCCGCCTCAAATCGCCGCTACTAGGCAAGCACATACTGGTCTGTACAGACAACACTGTGACCGTTGCGTACATCAACCGTCAGGGTGGTCTACTCTCCCGTCGCATGTGAGATCGCCCGCCATCTCCTTCTATGAAGTCAGAAGCATCTGATATCGCGTCGTGGCATTCACATCTCAGGCCCGCTGAATCGTGCAGCCGACGAGCTCTCATGTCAGCCTGTGTTTCCGGGAGAGTGGCGACTCCATCCCCAGGCTGTCCAGCTGATTGGAGAAGCTTCGGGACTGCATTGGTAGAAGAGTTTGCTGCCCCGGACACGTCACATTGCCAGTTGTCTTATTCCCTCGGCACAGATACACTGGCACACAGCTGGCCCCGGGAAATACGCAAGTATGCGTTTCCCCCAGTGAGCCTTCTCGCACAGACACTGTGCAAAGTAAGGGAGGATGAGAAGCAGGTCTTGCTAATTGCCCCATATTGGCCCAACCGGACCTAGTTCCCAGAACTCATGCTCCTCACGACAGCCCCTCCCTGGCGCATTCCTCTGAGGAAGGATCAACAGGAGGGGGGCCCTCCCCCCTGCCCTGCCCTCCCCCCCCGCGTTGTTTGTTTATTCAGAAATAATTGAATGGATCGGAAAAGTTACAAAAGAGGACATCGAGGGCTGAGGCTGACTACTATCATAATTTCTGTCATGGCAAGACTGCTTCATGTGTCTGTTCATCGTCGAAGTCCCCGTTTTTTTGCTGTCATAGGCGAGCAGCGTGCCGCATTTAATGCACGAGACAAAGCCAACACATATGTTGTCACTCCCCACCACTAGTTTAAAATGTTTCCATACCTCCGATTTTCCTCAAACTTGCTCAAAGTTAATTCTCCTGTTTTCATTTTTTTCTCCATGTTGCACTTAAGCTACAGAATAGTACAGCACGCACAGCAGGTGTGATGCGTCACGCGTGCGAGACTGCGAGTGGCTGCGGTGACTGCGAGTCGTATTTTTGTATTTTGCCGGCAGCAGAGATCACGTGGTTGGCTGGCTGCTGTCAGCGACTACTGAGAGGGCCCCCTTGAGGGGGATCCCGATAACAGTGTCATTGCACTTTACTGCATTAACTATCAAAGGGGCGCTCACACAGTTTGTCGTTGCATTTTATTCTTAACCAGTCGTTGCCTTGGGGCCCCTGGCCAGCTCGGGGCCCCAAGCAATTGCTTGGTTTGCTTGCCTTGTTGCGACGGGCCTGTATGGTACCCATGCCCAGACCTCTGGAAACTCCACGTCTGGTCTCTAGAGGGACACGGAGGACTTAGGTGAGGCGACTCTATACTTTGAAGTGGAACCTGTTCGTCAAATGGTGTTCTTCTCACAGGGAAGACCCCGGAAGATGCCCGATCAGAGTTGTGCTTTCCTTCCTGCAAGATGGTTTGGAGCGAAGGCTGTCTTCCTCAACCCTGAAAGTGAATTTTGCCGCTATTGCCGCATATCACGATGCAGTTGATGGGAAATCTCATGGCAAGCATGACCTGGTCATCAGGTTCCTCAGGGGTGAGAGAAGGTTAAATGCTCCAAAGAGGTGGGATCTCGCACAGGTGTTAACAGCACTTCAGAGTGCCCCATTTGAACTGCTACAGTCAGCAGAGTTGAAAATCCTGTCCATGAAGACAGCACTCCTGACTTTTGGCCCGGCTAACTCTAATGTGATCCTGAGACCCCAGCCCGGATATGTGCTCAAGGTTCCCACCATCCCCTTCAGGGACCAAGTGGTGAACCTGCATGCACTGCCCCTGGAGGAGGCAGACCCAGAAGGGGCAGCAATGGTGGCATAACGTAAAGTCTCCGTTCCCTCCTTCAGGGAACGAGGGTTACATAAGTAACCAGACATTTTTTTTATAAATCCATATTTTCAAACAATTTAAGTTTATAAGACAGTATGTAAAACTATGTGAAAAAAGTATAGATTAAACACAACTACAAGATTATACTTTTAAGTATATCTCAATCAAAAGATAGGTAGAAGTAGGCCAAATGTACTTAGACCTTTCTGTCAGTATAAGTCAAGTATAGTTTAGTACAATTTTAAGTATATTTCTGAGAAATACATAAAGTATATTTCTGAGAAGTATATAAAAAAAAGTAGACTGAAAGTATACTTTCTTATTTTTGGTTTAATTTTTGGTTTGGTATTCTAATAGCAGACATGAATAAACTTTTCAGAGAACTCAGGATTCAAATTAGTTGCTTGGAAATATTAGGGATTATTAGAAACCTCAAGATGTAAGCAAGCTTCTCATTGGTCACATGTATTGAAAAGGCATTTCAAAAGCTCATCTTTTAAATATAAATTATAAAACTATGAAGACAATATCCAAAGAGAATGTCAGATTTTGGCAGATATGATTACATTTATCATCTATTCTAGCAGTCAAAAGACCCGGAGTACTTTACCCTTGAGTTCTGCTCCCAGAAGGACTTGGGTACAAACTGAAGAGGTAAGTGAGTTTTGATGAGACGAGGAGAGGTGGGAAGATTATCAGCCATTTCTGTCCCTGTAACTGATAATTAGAAGTGTCATTATCATTGTGGTTATACCAAAACCCATTTGAGGCCTTTTATAAACAATTTATAATTTACATTCCAACAATGTAGGAATAGATGAATAGGTGATATGTTTAAATAATTTGGGCTACACTTTATTCCGATGGTCCACTTTAGACATCCACTATAACTTTGCAATGCACACTACCTCTCATTAGAGTATTAGTAGATTGTAGTATCAAAATAAAGTGTTAGCAGATATTAAGCAGACAGTCTACTAGTACTCTGACTGCTACTTGAGTATATGGAGAGTTTGTCAAGCTTGATTTTTGGAAAATGGTGAAGATCTAACTTGGGGGCCAAAGGCAAGGCATTGATGTAGGGTTGTATGTTACAAAAACAACCTTCTACAAGCTACAATAAGTCCAAAATACTAGAGTTCTTACAAGGTCACGAAATTGTGATCATATAACACCAACTTTATCATCTCTACACTGTTACCTTTTAAGTTCCGTATCAATTACAAAGTATTACTAATGACCTATAAAGCCCTAAATGGTTTAGCTCCTGTGTTTTTAACTAATCTTCTATCACCCTACAATCCATCATGTTCTTTAAGATCACAAAACTCTGGACTTCTGGTTGTACCTAGGATATCTAAGTCCACTTAAGGAGGGAGAGCGTTTTCACATTTGGCTCCTAAACTCTGGAATAGCCTTCCTGATAATGTTCGGGGCTCAGACTCACTCTCTGAGTTTAAATCTACAGGGTGGGCCATTTATATGGATACACCGCAACAACTGGGAATGGCTGGTGACACCAAAGTCCCGTTTGTGGCACACCAGTACATGTGAGGGGGCAAACTCCTCAAGATGGGTGGTGACCATGACATATACTGTACTAATGTGCCACAAACAGGACCTCAATATCACCTACCACTCCCATGCCACCACGGTGTATCCATATAAATGGCCCACCCTGTAGATTGAAGATGCATCTCTTTAGCCAAGCACCCATAATGCACCTCATAACCTTGTACTCTGCAGTAGACATGTACCAATTCTAAATTTGGCAGCCTTGAAGGGTACATAAAAGCTATCCTAGGTTGTTGTCTGTAACATTGTAAGTTTTGTTTCTTATCTTTTTAAATTTTGTTAAGTTTTTTCAATTGTGAAGACTTTTAGCTCTGCCGTTGTCTGTCCTCCTTTTGTTTCTTGTTTCTCTTTCCTTTTTCCTGCCTTGATTTCTGCCAGGTATTGCATGATGGAGAACTATTGAGGACTATGACTGCCTTCCACCTTACTTTAAACACACATTTGAAAACCTCCCTAAGCCCTAACCATTTTGGATACCCTCAACCCATTGATTTTGATCAAGGGAGCAATGTATTTTAGCCTTCATATATTCACCATGTCCCAAAATGCAAATGCTTGACATCACATCAAATCATGCCTAACCTACCCTCAACTCACACCAAGATTGAACAATCTTTAAACAATCAAATACACTATGATACGTATACATAACCTGTACCTGTAAACATCTAAAAATGTTTTAGCGTTTCCTAACTTCATGATTTTACATTTATTTTTTCATCAAATAATTTCATTAATGTTTAAAATGTAGCAATAAAATGATTGACGTCACTGAATTGTAAGTCTCTGACCTGTTGAAAACTCTGGAAAGCATGCTTCCAGGCATGGGATTCTGGAATAAATAGGCTTGGAAGTCTGACGCTCTAGATCATCATTACCAAAATACAGAAGGTCCAGTATATAAGAAACCCATGTGCTACCTAGCAATAAAATGGAAAAGGAGTTTTAAATAAGGGTTTTAAAGGTTAGTTTGGAAAGACAATACATGATCATGTCTATAGTATTATCTAATGGTTAAGTTAACAGTAAGCTATTAAGAGTCAAGTCAGCATGCTAGCCAAATTAAAATAAAGAAAAATATGGTGCATTACTCTCACCTGCTTTGGGATAAGTGGCGATGAGAATGTCATCAGGTCTTGCTTGAAAGTTTTGCAACTTTTCCCAGTTGTCAGTGAAAAAGCGAGTCATAGAAATACCCTCAAAATCAAACATCTCTGGCCGACTCTGCATTTTCGGCTGCAGAATAGAAAAAGTTTCAGTTTAATGCTAAAGTTTTACTGCACTGACTGAGCAATCATTAGAGATTAATCACTGGCAATATAAAAAAATATATAAAAAAATCCTGTTCACAGCAAGATTTCAGATACATACAGTATGCACTACCAGTAGAGTATGTTTTTATTATTTCATCTACTGTATTCATTTTAGGAATTTTTATTTATTTATTTAATGCAATACATATAATTTTGAATATTGGTAAGGGTATTCCACTGATAAGCCATGATAATTGGATAAATTAGCAAATACTTGGTGTCTAGTGGTCTACTCTGTTACAGTGCACCTGCTATTGTGTATCAAGCCCTCATAATTATTATTTTTAAAACTACAATATGCTAATGTATATGAATTCTAATTTATAACTTGCCAATTCTTGTTCCAAAATGTTCACATCTTTAACTGGTATTAAACTGACGATTTCATTTTTATACTATCATAAAATACTTCAAAGAGAATTATTCATACTCACTTCCACTTGTCTTCCACTCTCCTAGAATGTCTCTGACAGCTTTCTTCTGTTCCTCAAAATGCTCTTGAGGGTATCCCCACCCTTTTCTCTGTGCTTTGCACCCAGCCTTAAAAAAAAATGTTACACATGTTCAAACTGCCCTCCCCAAAGGAAAGAAACATCCCTGAGAAAAGAAAAAAAAAAACTAGTAATGTTACATGTTACAATGTCCAGAAGAGATCTCACATTACCTCAAACCCTGTTTGGTCATTTTGTTTAGTATTTTTTAACTAACTGTGGTTTGTCAGTGTGTCACTTTGTCTTTACTGAGGGAACATCTTGTACTGTATGCTGTGGTAACACTGTGTTCCTCTGACAGGGATGTCTAATCCTGCTGCTGGTGGGTCAATGTCCTGCAGAGTTTAGCTCCAACCTGCCAAAACACACTTGCCTGGAGGTTTCTAGCAAAGCCGCTTGAAGGTTAACCTGCAAGGTTAGCGAAAAAGAAAAAGAAAAAAAGCAACAAAAAAAAAGCATAATGCTCTGGTACACAGGTAAGGGAATCAGAAGCCTTTTTTTATTCATTTATTTATTTTATTTTATTGGAAATCAATTGAGGAGTGGCTTCAGCACGCTGAATACACGTCTCGGTTACACCTGTAGGCTTGGTTCCCTGAGAAGGGAATGAGATGCTGCATCTGAGGATGGCACTATGGCAGGGGTGTCATGGGCCACAGGGCCACTGTACTGTTAAGTTTAGCTCCAACTTGCCTCATCACACTTGCCTTGGATGTTTCTAGTATACCTAGTTAAACCTTGATTGGCGGTTCAGGTGTGTATAATTGGGGATGCAGCTGAACTCTGCAGGACAGTGGCCCTCCAGGAGCAGGGTTAAACAACCCTTCACTATGGGAATGCTGCTGTGTGATTGCGTGTGAAGCACGTGTTCAACAAACTCCCATAAATGTTATGGGTGCAACATCACCCCATGACACATGACGGCATACAGCGGAAGCTATAAAGGAGACCCGGAACACAACTGATTAGCTGAAGTTGCTCACAGACATGCCGAAGGTATGGTTAGGCGATGCAGCCTCTTGTTCCCTTCTCAGGGAACCAGGGTTACAGTTGTTACCGAGATTATTCCCTTTTAAGGGGATTCCTTTTCTAAATCCTAATGTGAATCCCTTGGAGCACAGTTTAAGACATAAACACTTGAGACCCTGGTGTAGAGTCTAAATCCAGGCTATAGAATCAGATGAATGTTGCGGAGAGGACCAGCCCGCCACAGCACACACCTCTTGGAGAAAAACTCCTGACAGTCAAACCTTAGATGCTGCCATACTTCTAGAGTGGATCTTTACAACCAGAGGTTAAGAATGGTCCGACCCCTTTTATGCCACAGAGATAGCCTCAACATTTGCTTATTCTTTGCTTAGAAGCCGAGGAACACCACTTGGGTAAACCAAAGCATACCAGCAATTGCTCAGGCTTTTGCCAATGAGAAGACCGGTGGATGTGACACTCAAGAGCCCTCACCGGGCAAAACGAGTTTAGTGTCTAGTGTCAACAGGAGAGAAGGATAAAAGTCCTGCTAGATTTCTGATTGTGCAATGTTAGTTGGAACTTTCAGCACATAGCCCGTCTAGGGTGAATAATTGCTTTAACCCCACCAGGAGCAAACTCTAGGCAGGAGGAGGTAAATGAAAGGGCCTGCAGATATCCCACCCCCATGAGGAAAATAATAGCTAGCAAGAAAGCCATCTTGAGAGTGAGAAACTTCTCCGTAAACAGACTCAATGGGCTTGAAGGGTGCCAGGGACCATCTCTCCAGAACCACGGCCAATCCCAGGCTGGAACTTTCGCATGTATAGCAGGCCTCGACCTCAAAGTGCAAGGAAACAAAGGAAAGGAAATGAGAGAGCCGTCCAGGAAAGACAACAGGTCTGAGAACCATACTCAGGCAGGCCAGAACAGGGCTACTAATGGCGCTTTTCCATTACCAGTACCAGTACCAGCTCAACTCGACTCGACTCGACTCAGCTCGGCTCGGCTCGCTTTTCGCTCCGTTTTCCATTGCAGATAGTACCTCCACAATAGTACCTGGTCGTCATAGCGACGCCGCAGGAAACTGCTGTGACTTAATCTTTTACGCGAGACGTAAAAGATTAGACGTAGCCTTGGCCACATCTGCAACATGGCTTTCAATCCCAGTGGAGCTGGAAGCGTGAGGGAAAAGCAAAGCGGATATTGCGTCATCTTCTCTGATGCGAACAAGTCCACTTCCGCTTGTTGAACTTCTTCCATATCAACTCTACAGTCTCTAGCCTCTCAGTGCTGCAACGAACCCAAGTACACACTTAAGCAATGAGCTTACTGGAAACCGCACCCAAAAACACACGGGGATAGCAGACTGATTTCCTGAAGGCACTGCAGAGAAGCAGACTTTGGACTGGTGTGGACCACTTCCCAGAGGGGTCTGCCATTATAGGCCTGAGCCTTCTGGCAGCAGGACCTCTTACCTGAAGCCTTCCTAGAGAGAATGATGGTCCTCAGATCCTTCTTCTCCTGATAAGGGTTTGGGCGAGAGTGCTGTCTCGACCCCCAGTCTCTCGGAGGGAAACCTCTGTGAGGCAATACTCTCCTTTTGTTGGCACCCCGGCAGCAGCTCCTGGTTCTGGTAAGGGACGATCCTATGGAATGCCACTGCTTGCTTTTTGGCCACCTGGATCCTCTCAACGACAGTGTTCAAGAGGAAGGACCTGACTTTTTAATTCTTTAATTCTAGATATGTTCAGCCAAACGTGTCTCTCCGTGGCCACCAGTGCTGTCATGGATGGCAAAGGATGTCTCCTTGGTATAGTCCTAAATGGTTCAGGTCATACTTAGGAGGGAGAGGTTATTATGTAAGTATAGGAGACCACCAAAGACATTGTTCTGCAGGGCTTGATGGGCAATGTCCAGGGCCTTAAGGGACAAAACATCCTCAGGGGTGAGATTGCTCGCAAGCGTCTCTTCAACCCTGGGCATTGCCCGATTCCCGTGCTCATTTAGCCCCATGATCAAAGACTAGTTAGAGACCACAGGACTCAAGACACTAGCAGAAAACGGCCTATTCCAGGACCTTGACAGCTTGCAGGAACTGCTAAAAAATTGCTTTTATTGATGTCTTTAAATCATTTATTTAAATGTATCTAGTTATGAATCTTATTATTCTTTTCTTTATGAATTCTGGATTCATTTTATGCCTTGTCACATGATTTTCCCTGTACATGTTATTAATTTCTTTGAGGTTATTTTCCTTCAGACTGCATGATGTGCCATGGTATCTGAGTACGTCTGTTTTCACATCTGCAGACATGAGATAATGCAAGATCTGCTATATTACAAGACATTGTGAGCTAATCAGATCTGCTAGGTACATCTTGTCTTGAGTGTATCCTTAAATGATTGCAAAAGAAGTACCAAGAATTTTAATAAGTGCTTTCCCTAATTCCTTCCTGTTACATAAACACAGCATATACAATTTATAGTTTCAGTCTGTCTCTTTTCATTCTGCAAAAATATCTTACCAGATAGCAAGCCAGGCAATCATTGAAACAATGTTGACGCGTCAACGCTAATTGCATTGAATTAACATTACAAAGTGATGCTGGTTCAATATCACTTTGGTACCCACAATAAATGTTGAAACAATGGTGAGATTTCAACAACAACAAAAAAAAGATAATATAATTGAATCAACATTATGGAGTGACAATGGTTCAATATCACTTTTGCAACCACGATTAATATTAAAGGCAGGGTAGGTAAAAAATGTATTAAAAACTTTCTTCCAAATTTGTTTAAACTTTATATATATATCAATGCATAATTAAAATGTAAGAATCTGATAAAAAGAGTATAAAAATTGATTGACTCCAGACCGTTTAATCTGTATTAAACACAGCTCATTATTTCCATTCGGGACGAAACATAGGATTGGCTTAGGCGGCTGTCACTCTCTCGCAACCATGGCAACCACCCATTTGCCACACAGAACCTGCCCACTTGCGCGTACCCGTTTGATTTGAGGAATTCAAGAGGCACCTAGGAATACCAAAACAATGGCAGAGAAAGAGCAAGCAAAATTCACATTACCGGCATATGCAGTTAGCGAAGGCAAACAAGGCAAAAAAGGAAGACAGTACTAGAAAAGGTAATGAACAAAAAGTCTTTGGATAAACAAAGAAATAAAACGCGTGTCAATATCCTCGGACCCTAGTTGCACGGCCTCTTGCACGACCTCCTCTGCTTCGCCCTCGACCCCGGACCTGTCCTCGAGCTGACGATGCGGTACTTGTCTCTGGAGTGTAGTCCTCATCAGAGTCAACAATGCTTTCATCATGGAAACTCTTACATGCAGAACACCATATATGTTATGAATCTTACACGAAATTCATCTTCATCACAGTTTAACTGATGGTAATGGAAAAACGTGTATCATGCAACCTGTTTTTAGCTTTGCCTTATAGATATAACTAGCTCGTTAGCGAATCAAAAAACATATATTTTAAACTTTACCAATATCAATATGCTAGCTTGATAGTGAGTACTAAAATACATCTTATTTGTTTATATTCATAATGTAAAGTTCAATTTTTTTATTACATGTGATTCTGACATGATGTCACTACATGCACTGCGCTCCTTCCTCTCCGCTCGTCTCAGGTAAACAATGCGTCTTCAGCTCAGCGGTCGGAGTCGCGCGTAACGCGTTCATGTGTTTTGGGGGCGTGGCTTTGGAAGGAGCCCAGAAGGGAGGGGGTGGAGTGAATGGAAATAATGAGCTGTCTTTAAAACAGTCGTGAGAGGTCTACAGACACTCGATTTTTATACTTTCTTTTTCAGAGTACTTAGATTTTAATTATGCATTGATATATATATAAAGTTTAAACAAATTTGGAAGAAAGTTTTTTTTATACATTTTTTACCTACCCTGCTTTTAAAACAATGGTGAGATTTAAAATAAAATAAAAAATCAATGGTAATGCCATTGAATCTGCATTGTACTATGATTGATTCAACATCACTTCTGTTGAATCAACATTGAAACGATCAAAAATAATCAATGGTAATATTGTTGAGTCAACTTTACACTATGATTGATTCCACATCACAGATGATCAATATTAACAAAAATAATCAGTGGTATCATTTGATCATGTGATGTTGATTCTAAATGACCTTTGTCGAAACATTGAAAATACAACTGAAATGTATACACCATAAAACAATGTTGCCATCTGATGTACCAAGTAAATGTTTAATAAGACATTTAATATTCAACAATATTATTGATCTGCCTGCATTGACACCATTACATGAGAACTGATCTGAGCTGGACTATGACATCACGGTTTTCTCCAGAGCGGCTATATATATAAATGAACTAAAAATGTCAGCCTTTCACCGCCAGGCCTTCCTTTCATGGTCTCTTATTTTCAAACACAACTTTTCACCCAACAAATATTACATATGGAACAACAAAGACATTTTGTTTAAACACAAATCTTTATTCATTGATTACTGGTTTAATAATAACATTATTTTTGTTGACCAATTATTTAACAGGGATGGTTGTCTTTACTCTTATAAGGAGTTTCTAGAAAATACAAAATTCCTGTGTCTCCTGGAGATTATGCCAAAGTCTTTGGAGCAATTTCTTCTGGTGTCTGCATGTTATATAGAGCTCAACCAAGATTGGACACACAACAACTAACTTTGTTATCACTGACTGACACTTCAGTTGGTAAGATTTGTTTTTCTTGTAACAATGGTAAGAACAATAAACTAATTAGATCCCTGTTCAAAACAGATATTATCACAGTCCCATATGTGGTTCCATACTGGAATAAATTTGTGCAAAACATTGACTGGAAGAAGGTATGGCTCTTACCCAACCGATATTTGCTGACCAACAAAATTAGAGAAATATCATTTAAAATAATTCATAAGTTTTACCCGTCTAATGATTATATTGTTAAAAAATTTAAAAAAGACATTGATGTAATGTGCACTTTCTGCTCTATGAGTATTGAAACTGTTACCCATTTGTTTTGGTACTGCCCTTTTGTCCAAAGTTTCTGGTTTGACATTTGTAAATTTATTGCTAAAAAAATTGAGAAAGATTTCAAGTTGTTTTGGAAGGATGTTCTTTTTGGCATTTATGATCTCAAGAGAACTAAGACTAGACCTAATGAAACTTTCATTATTAATCTCATTATTCTCTTGGCAAAATTTTACATTCATAAATGTAAGTTTGCGCGTTCCAAAACATCTTTTATTGCTTTTAACATTGAGGTCAAGCAATATGTCAACACGATTAAGTATTCTCTTAATCAAAAGGCAACAAAAACTGTGAATGTGTGTAAACAATTTGATATTTTTTTGTAAATCCGTACTTCCCCTGGCAAAATGTGATGATGTGAGTTTTTTGTTTGTTTTGTTT
>FLSR01001124.1:29198-106427 GCA_900092035.1 Leuciscus waleckii
TATATATATAATGCAATTCAACAAGCTTTTTTGTTTAAAATTTGTTGGCATAATTTTACTTCAATAGAGCTATCAATGGTTTTAATTATATCCTTATTGTAACAAATGCTATGGTTAAACAATAACAAGAACTATGTTTTTCAGAAAGCCAAGTACAACTTAGAATCAAGAGTGTTAAAGTTTGGACCTTCTTGAATCATTGACTAAACAATTGGTTTTCCCCATGTGTAAAATGTGTTCTGCTAATAATGATAGATAGAAAAACAAATCTGGCTTTCAGATATTCCAAGAGATGACAGCAAATTGACATTTTCATTTAAGAAAATTTTAAGTAGTTAGTTTACTTCCCATGGCACTTAGATTTAGAAAATTCTGTCTGATAAGGTTTAAGGTGCATAAATTATAATGGCTTACATCATATCAATGGTACAAGTGACTATTCACTAGGCTATTACTTTATTGCAGTTATGTTATCGATGCAGGTGTGGATGATACCAAAAAATATATATTTTGTAAAAACAATAATAATAATAATAAATAAACACATAAACACATAAATAAACCCCATGAGGGGGTGTGCACGAACAGTCAAATGGCTCTGTAATTATTATTCGAAAAAGAAAAATACTATTCAAATTTTACCATGTTGCTTTGCTGGCCGTAAATGCAGAGAATCCATGATAAATCCCAAACACTAACTCGCAGTTATAATTAAATGCACTGGGTGGCGCTTCGTCTGCCTTGCGAAGTTTGGAATTAATTAGATGAAAACGATCTTACTAAATTATCATACGAAAAAGTATGAATTACTTTTGATCAAATGAAGTAATGAAACCGAGTTATAATATCACCACCACAATGAGAAATCACATGAAATCCAAACACCATTGAATGCAAGCGCAGCTGCCGAGTGAGAAAGATGATATCTTATCAGATAGCAAAATTATTTTGAGACATACGCTTCCTTTAAGTTTCGTTGAGGGAGACGGGTTCAAGAACAGAAGACACACAGTGCTGTTAGAAACAACTTAGCACACTTGTGTCCAGAGTCCCTGCAGTGTCTCTGTCAGCGAAGGGTGTTTTCTCACCCGAGCAATTGAAATCAACTAGCTAGTCACGAGTCTGTTTCCCGAAACCATAGTGTCGCAAATTGGTCGTTCAACCACATTGGTTAATGATGTCATGCAGTGGTGGAGAAATAACTACTTTTAATTAGTCTGATTGAGATCTAATTAATGAAAAATGTTTTGCTATAAATTACGGACATGACATCTGAGGACTATTTCTCATTTTTCTCAGTTATTTTGCTCTATTTCCAGATTCAATCAGGCTCGTTCTTACTTAGCCTACTACAGCACGTGCACCATGTGCACTCTTCAAAAACGGTGCTTTAAATCTCTTGACAAACTAAAAGACGTAAATGACATTTGTATGTATGCTAAATAAAAGATATAGATTGTAGCCTACTGAATGTTAGTTTGCTTATTTTGCACAAGATAAGGATTTATTGAGTCCCAATGCCTTGCAAACAAGAAACTCTGCTTGTTGAGGTTGAGAACCACTGCTGAAAACAGATCTGGTTCTGATGCAAGTTCTAGAACTGAAATATTAAATCTCTGTGCGGAATCTGACTGTGGTTTTCTTCATCTTCTGTTTGTAGATCTCGTCAAACTGTTCATTTTGTGCCACTGTGAAGTGACATTTCCAGTCTCCGACTTTACCTTTTGGAACACAAATAACGAGAAGAGAAAAGTAAGTCAAAGGACAGAACTCAGAAGGAGATAATTAGAGGATTCAGTGGTTTATTAACCTTTCCGCATGAAGGGTGAGATCTTGAAGTCCATGAAAGGGACTGTGGAATAGTTGGTCATCTTGTTCTGTATCATGGCATCAAATTGAACCCCCTTTGTTATGTTCTCTCTCTCTTCTACTGAGGTGGACAAACCCAAGAAGGAACACAAACGTTCCACCTCACGTCCTGTGTCCTGAAAAAGACAGAAAAATATACACCTTAGACACATTTAAGATACTGATTTTACGTCTAGATATCTTCCTTTCTGTTCAGCAGAAGAAAGAAATTCATACAGGTTTGAAACAACATGAGAGTGAGTATATGATGACAGAATTTTCATTTTTCGGTGGAGTATCCCTTTAACACTGATTTTAGACTTGTAAAATTGTCACTTTGTGAATTTAACTTACTTCAACCAAATCCTCATAGAACAAGTACAGTAGGTTAGAATATGTCTGTTTTTTCTCCCACCATCCGCTGACATGATCATACCAAGGACCAAACACATCTGGCGGGAGATTACTGATGTTAAAACAAAACCTCCAAGACAAAGTTCTTGATTGATAATGTAGGGGTTGTAATTAAGAAATTAAATATATTTACATTCTCAATTTGAAATCATGACATTAAAATTATAAATTGCACCCAATCTACTTACTTTTCCCTTTCATGAATTTCTGTATAAAGCTGTTCCAGTCTCCGGGTTCAGGCTGTACCATGTTCATTCGATCAAAATGAAAATAGGAAACTGCATTGTCTTTTGCATTACGTGCTACATACACAACCTGAATAAGTGAAAGAAAAAAAATATATTATGACATATCACAGGACTTGCTATGATACAGGCCTATGTTGTATTATGCAAAACTATCCAGAGAGTTACAATTTCATTACATTCATTTCAGAACTACTTCACTTTTATTAAAGCTGCAGTGAGTAATTTCTGTTACACAGCGGGACCAAACGTAATTCCTTGCATAATGACTATTTCCAAACAGGTTTCACAAACACCTGCCATTTTTTCAATATGTCTATAGAGTAGATAGTATTGAAAGTGGCCCACTGGTTAAGGCTTTGTTGACACGCAATATTTCAGTAGCCCTACAGAGCAACATTTACAGTTTTCAGAGAACTCAAGTTTCAAGTTAGTTGCATGGAAATATTAGGGATTATTAGAAACCTCAAGACATAAGCAAGCCTCTCATTGGTCACATTTATTGAAAAGATAGTTTCAAAAGCTATTCTTTTAAATCTAAATGAAGACAATATCCAAATAGAATGTCAGATTTTGGCAGATTACATTTATCATCTATTCTAGCAGTCAAAAGACCCGGAGTACTTTACCCTTGAGTTCTGCTCCCAGAAGGACTTGGGTACAAACTGAACAGGTAAGTGAGTTTTGTGAGACGAGGAGAGGTGGGAAGATTATCAGCCATTTCTGTTCCTGTAACTGATAATTAGAAGTGTCATTATCATTGTGGTTATGCCAAAACCCATTTGAGGCCTTTTATAAACAATTTATAATTTACATTCCAACATTTTACATTCCAGCAATCTTGGAACAGATGAAAAGGTGCAAAGTTTAAAGAATCTGGATTACTTTTATTCCGATGGTCCACTTTAGACATTCTACTAACTATATTTAACTTTGCAACTACATGTCAACTAACTCCCATTAGTGTATGGACTGTAGTAGACTGTTAGATAGGCTTTGACAGTCTACTAATACTCTAATGATTGCTAGTTGACATGTAGGTGCAAAGTTACTTATATAATAATAATAATAATAAGTTACATTTACTGTATATATATATATAAACCTTGTGGTTCACAGTAATGTTGGCATCAGTTGGCTGCAGTAAATCGGGATAGTGTAAACCGGGCTGGGGATTGGGCCCGTCATCGCTGCTTGCAGCTATATTTTCATTTGTTTAAAATGTAGTTAAATAAGATTATTGACTTTGCTCTGACCGTTGAAAACTCTGGAAAGCAAGACTCCAAGAATGGGATTCTCATATAGATAGGCTGGGAAGTCTGACGCTCTAGATCATCATTACCAAAATACAGAAGGTCCAGTATATAAGAAACCCATGTGGTACCTGGCAATACAATGGAAAATGAGTTTTAAAGCTACACTGTGTAATTTTTTTAGTTGATTCTTAGCAAAAAACACTTAGTTCTTTCAAAAATATATGTCCTCATTAATGTATATTTACTTCTTTCAAGTAATAAAATATTCTCGTAAGTTTATAATCTGCCATTGAAAGTACATACAGGTGAGGGGTTCGAATGCCGGTCGCCATGTTGCCCCTCCATCTTGAAACTACATTCGCCAAAGAGGGACATACCTGTAAATTCAAGCTTCGCCTTTCGCGCTTTACACTCAGTGACACAGAGACGAATGCGAGGGGGAGATTACTCACGCTGCCGGCAGATTTGAAAGATTGCTGATGGAGGATCACACCTAATCTCGAGGACATGTAGCAGAGTCGCCAAGGAAGCGAAAGAGAGAGTATTGTTTACCTTGTAACATAAATCTGTGCTGCGACGGATCACAGGTGATAGTTTTAAAGGCGCAATTGGACGAAGTCGAACTGGAAGCCATGTTAATCTTGGAATAATACGACCACCGTAGGAGTTAAAACGCCCTCGAAATTGAAAGGAACAGAAACTAATATTCACTGGGTAGTCATATACAATTTCACCGCTAGATGGGGGAAAATATCACACAGTGTAGCTTTAAAATGAGTGTTTTAAAGGTTAGTTTGGAAAGACAATACATGATCATGTCTTATTATCTAATGGTTAAGTTAACAGTAAGCTATTAAGAGTCAAGTCAGCATGCTAGCCAAATTATAATAAAGAAAAACTTCAAGCGTTACTCTCACCTGCTTTGGGATAAGTGGCGATGAGAATGTCATCAGGTCTTGCTTGAAAGTTTTGCAACTTTTCCCAGTTGTCAGTGAAAAAGTGAGTCATGGAAATACCCTCAAATCAAACATCTCTGGTCGACTCTGCATTTTCAGCTGCAGAATAGAAAAAGTTTTAGTTTAATGCTAAAGTTTCATTGAACTGAACAATCATTAGAGATGGCAGTAAACAAACAATGTTAAATCCTGTTAACAGCAAGATTTCAGATACATTTGCATTACCAGTAGAGTATGTTTTTATTTTCATCTACTGTATTCACTTTTAGGAATATATATATTTTATAACATATGTTGAATATTTGTATGTCAAGAAATGTGGATACATTTGCAAATACTTGTGTGTGGTCTACTGTATGTTACAGTGCACCTGCAAGTGTGTATCAAACCCTCAAAATTGTTCTTTAAAAACTACAATATGCTAATGTTTATGAGTTCTAATTTAAAACTGTTCACATCTATAATACCTAACTGGTATTAAACAGACATATTAATTTCTTATACTATCGCAAAACACTTAAAGAGAATTATTTACTCACTGGAGCCATATCAGGGATTTCCATTATGGGGAAAAAGTGTTTTAATTTTCTTAATTCTTAATCCTGTCTTGTCTTCCACTCTCCTAGAATGTTTCTGACAGCTTTCTTGTGTTCCTCAAAATGCGAACAGGACTTCTACTCTATGCTATTCAGTGTTGTATTTGATATTCTGTTCACCCTTTTCCCTGTGCTTTGCACTCAGCCATAAAACAAGACGTTACGTAAGTTTAAACGGCCCTTCCCACAGGAACGTTATACTAACATCTACTAACTAACCTGTTCTGATATCATGAATGTGGGATTTCTAGCCTAGTCTATAGCATTTCACAAATAAGCAATTTATGATGGATAAATTCCTGTGAAATTATAGTCAATATGTTCTATTATGCAGGTTAAATAACACACCATGCAAGGTAAGATTAACTTATCATGCATTCTGTTGTACATTTACTCAGCAGTCTGGTTAAAATTTAGAGGAGATAGAGTACAGTTTTTTTTTTTTTTGCTTTATACATTACCACACAACTCGTCCGACTCGTCACTCAAAAGTCTGGACCTTTGTTTTGGGATGGTTAAGGGGGCTTATAAATCTCTTTCTAGAGCTCCTCTGGGAACATCTGACCATAATGTTGTTTATTTAGTCCTGATGTATAAATCGGTCCTAAAGAGGCACAAGGCGGAACGAAGATTAGTTCCAACATGGACAGAAAATTCTGTTAATTGTCTTCAGGACTGTTTCTCTGTCACTGATTGGGATGTGTTTAAAAATGCTTGTCCGGATTTAGATGAATTGACAGAAACGGTGTCTGCCTATATATCTTTTTGTGAGGAAATGATCATCTCTCAAAAATCTATCCTCATTTATCCTAATAATAAACCCTGGGTCTCTAAATCAGTAAAAGCATAATTAATCAGAGGAACATTAGTTTTAATCAGGGGGATATGATACAGCACAGGGTACTATCTAAACAGTTGAAGAGGGAACTCAAGCTTGGCAAGCGCTATATAAAGACAAAGTAGAAAACTTGCTGCGTACTGGAAATTCACGTCCTGCATGGGAGGGCATGAAAACCATAATGGGGTTGCAGTCTAAATTGCTTTGCATTACTCAGAATGGAAAAACAGACCTGGACTTTTCCAATGAACTGAACAGATTTTATAATCGTTTTAATGTTCATGATTTTAGTGAGGAGACGTCTGTTTTTAAAAATGTTGATTTAAATTCGGTGAATAATACTGTGCCCATTGATAAATTCATGGTCTTGAAACTCTTTCGTGGTGTAAAAGAAAGGAAAAGTCCAGGTCCCGATGGGATCGGGGGTCGTGTTCTGAAGAACTGTTGTCCAGTTGGCAGACATCTTCTGCTTTATTTTTCAGTTGTCTCTACAGCTGTATAAGGTCCCCTGTATTTGGAAGGACTCAATAATTGATAGATTCAAACTCCTAAGACCCTCAATGACTTCAGACCAGTAGCCCTTACATCTCTTGTCATGAAAGCTTTTGAAAGGCTAGTGAAGGATGCACTTTTGGACACCTGTACAGGTGTTAGACCCTCTTCAGTTTGCCTATGATCGGGCAGAGGTGTGGACGACGCAATAGGGACACTTTTAAATATGGTTTTTATACATCTTGAGGGGGCCAAGTCCCTTGCCCATCTACTATTTATTGACTTCTCCTCCGCATTTAACTGTATCCAGCCCCATGTTTTAGCAGATAGGTTGAAGAATACTTATAACATTGATACTGGACTGATCTGCAGGCTAATGGATTTTTTAACAGTGAGGTCACAAAGAGTGAGAGTGAACAGTGTCTTATCAGATGTACTTTTTTCTTCTACTGGGTCCCCCCAGGGCTCTGTCCTCTCCCCTCTCTTATTTGTTTTATACACATGAATGCCAAAGCCATCATGAACGGCGCCATATTATTACATTTGCGGATGATTCCGTCATTGTGTCCCTCCTCAGTAGTGATGACCCCGAACACGGTCCTGTAGTGCAGGATTTTATGGATTGGTGCAAATCCTCTTTTTAAACATTAATGTTGAAAAAACGAAAGAAATGTGCATCGACTTTAGAAGAAATCACACTGTTATTTCCCCTGTTTTGATGGACAACCAGCCAGTTGAACTAGTGCAGCAGTATAAATATCTTGGGATTATAATTGACAGTAAACTGTGCTTTGAGTCCCAGGCTGATGCTGTGTGTAAAAAAGCACATCAGCGTATGCACTTTCTTCGCAAGCTTCGCAGTTTTAATGTTGATACTGTTTTTATGGAAATGTTTTATTCCTGTTTTATTGAATCAGTTCTCACTTTTTCTTTTATCTGTTGGCTCGGGTCACTGTCTATTAAACAGAAAAATCGCATGCAAGGTATCGTAAAGGTATGCAGCAAAATTGTTGGCACACCCTTAAATGACCTACATGACCTGTATAAGGTCAGATCTCTGAAGAAAGCGAGAGCCATTCTGGCTGATCATAGTGATCCCTTGTGGGATGAATTCATGCTGCTGCCATCCGGGCACAGATATAGTTTGCCACGATGCAGAACAAACAGATTAAAAAGGTCATTTATCCCGACTGCCATCACCATGTTAACAATATTCTGTAAATTCAAATTTAAATGATGTTCTTTGTTGGTTATGTTCTTTGTTGTTGTTTGATTGTTATACTGTGACTGCTGGCTGCAATCTAAATTGCCCCTCGGGGATAATAAAGTTACCTTGAACCTTGAACACAAAGCATGTACCTTTTTTTCATGTGATATTTATAAAGAAATTATGATCAATAATACCTAGAAATAGTTCATATTTTCCACAGACAAGAACTACTTTTGTCCCAGTTGTACCCATGTCAGGTACCGTAGAACCATGGTACAGTTGAAACACTCATCTTTAATGCTCTAAAGTGGCCTAACCAAATTATTTTGAATGTTAAAATGTCTTAAAAGGTATCATTCAACAAAAATAATTATATTTTTTGAATATCAGAATATTTTGCTATTCATTGTCAGAACATTTGAGTGTTAAATAGCCCACAGTTCATCATTAATCACTAAACAATTAAGATTAGGAATTCATATTAGGAATTGTTAATGGTGACACTTTATTTTGATGGTCCACTTTAGACATTCTACTAACCATAATTGCAACTACATGCCAACTAACTCTCATTAGAGTATTAGTAGACTCTCTGCTTAATATCTGCTTACACTTTATTTTGATGCTCCCCAACAGACATTCTGGCTATAAGCAACTTTGCAACTACATTGTACTAACCCTAACAGTCTACTAATACTCTAATGAGAGTTATTTGACATGTAGTTGCAAAGTTACTTATAGTTAGTAGAATGTCTAAAGTGGACCATCGAAATAAAGTGTAACTTTGTTAATATCTAAAATCCACAATTAAAAAGCAGCTGACAAAACACCCTCAATTGATACATGTTCAACAGCAATTGTCCCTACATACACCTTAAGATTAGCAGGGTGTAAGGATGTCTACTGATGGCAAGCTTGTAGAACCCAAGTGCAGTTTATTTCCCAAACATAAAACAAAGACTTGACTAAGCGTAACTTGACTTGACAAACTCTCATCAAACAGTGGTTACAGGTACAATACTTGACAAAGTTACAAGACAAACATGAGGGCTTAAATACACACAAGACTAATGACAAGGCAAAGGGACACCTCTGAACAATGAAACAATGAACCAATAACAACATGACAACACAGAACACATGGCAGGATCACATGACTAGAACAGGGGATCACATGACAGACATGAAACAAGAAAATGAAACAAAACCAAAACATCGTCTGCAGAAAAATGCTTCAGAAGAAACTCCAGTACTGAACCAACAGGGCAGAGAACTGGACTCAAGTTGGATGTCCTGCACCAGGACGCAAACAGCTGGCACTTAAAAAGCACACAGTAGCTGTGTCCCAATGTGAAGGCTGCATCCTCCGAAGGCCGCATTTGAAGGCCGATTGGCCGCATTTGAAGGCTGATTGCGTCACAGCGGCGCGTCGAAGGACGTCCCAATTCAAAGGCTGCATCCTTGGAAGGTCCATTTGAAGGCCGATTGCGTCACCGCGGCGCGACGAAGGACGTCCCAATTCAAAGGCTGCATCCTTGGAAGGTCGCATTTGAAGGCCGATTGCGTCACCGCGGCGCGATGAAGGCTGTCCCAATTCAGTTCTGCATCCTCCGAAGTCCGTATTCGAAGGCCGGTTGCGTCATCGTGACGCGACGAAGGCTACCCTGATTCAAAAGCGACGCCAAATGCGCTCTTCGTTTCCTCGTGAAAGGAAAGATACATAAATGGACACTTAGCGGCCTATCCTACTCCGATCCTACCCTATTCTACCCCATAAGTCATTGCGCGCCGTTGACGACAGCATTTATTTATTTATTTTTAAAGGCGGTCGAGACTAGAGATCGGTGGTGGACAGCAAATTCACATTTAAATGTAAGTATTATGTTTTCATTTATTTAAATGGCTAGCGAAACCGAGTTAAAGTTCATTATAAACTTCATCTTAACTCCTTCGTCACCATTGCGTGGCTTCATTTGTCAGGTAGTTTGAGGCAAAACTTGTGCTAATATTAGTTTAACGACCTACTTGTAATATTTGCACTAGTCTATCTCACTTGTGTATTATAAGAAATATCACTCACCCTATAAAGCCACAACAATAAGAAAAGCAGTTAAGGCAATGGGGTTTCACTTTTATGTGTTTTTGTAGTCCTGTCATGCAAGCTATGTGGTTTTAACCAAATTTGAGTTTATAGAAATATGATTTCTTAAGTATTTTGTATGCATGTCTTGATGTGTCATATTTTGCAGTGTTAACAATGCACTTAAGATTGCACCCCTGTGTTAAGCTTTTTTAGAGCAATTCAGGAGAAAAAAAATACAAAGTAAGAAAGTTAATACACACGTCTTTGTTAACAAGCCATGGTTCATTTGCTCTGCCCTTAGGATTGCAAGTGTCCTGGGACAGGTGAGGGTGTGAGTGGGAAACCCACTGCTGAAACTTGGCCCTGGTTTGTCCTCAGGGCCCAGTTCAGCAGTGGGTGCCCACGGTGAGGAGGAGCCAGCACCAGCAGCACCAGCAGCACCAGCACGAAGGCAGAGGCGAGGAGACACAGGAGGAGAGGAGGGAGAGGATGGACAGGCTGTTTTCCTTTCTTGAGAAAATGATTGAAAAATATATTTTTTTTTTCTACATATTCTTGTTGAACTTTTTTCACAATTTTTTAAAAGGAAAGAAAAAAATCTGTACATTATTTTTATGCAACTTTAAATGTGTAAATAAAAGAGAATGAATTGTTCTGGACATTGTTTTGTTTTTACAGTCATAATTTCTACTTGAAACAAACTCTTGTATACCTTTTTTTTTTTCAAATAAAATTGGTAAATGAAAATCATTTGTTCCACGGGCTACATTAAAGTACCTTTTCCAACTATTAACAACATGCGTTAAACATATCAAAATCAACAAACATTTACAGTACATAAAATAAGAAAAAAATTATGTCGACTTTTATTAGAATTTAATAATAGACTTTCAAAAAGAGTAATTTCTGAAAAAAGTACTTTTAATAACAAGTGTTTAGTATCAAGAGTAAAACTAGAGGTATTCTGCAGGGGAAAAAAACTCCTTGTCAGGGTTTTTATTATAGTTTTGTATTTATATTATGCTACTATGCATTTTACTTCTGAATATTTTCAAGTCTGTTACATTATATACTTTTGTGTAGTTTAATGTAAAATCATATGCCTGCAGCCATATCACCCTGTAGCCCAAGACCGGTTGCCCACTGAAGCTAAGCAGGGCTGAGCCTGGTTAGTACCTGGATGGGAGACCTCCTGAGAAAACCAGGTTGCTGCTGGAAGAGGTGTTAGTGAGGCCAGCAGGGGGCGCTCACCCTGTGGTCTGTGTGGGTCCTAACGCCCCAGTATAGTGACGGGGACACTGTACTGCCAAAAGAGCACCGTCCTTCGGATGAGACGTAAAACCGAGGTCCTGACTCTCTGTGGTCATTAAAAATCCCAGGATGTCCTTCGAAAAAGAGTAGGGGTGTAACCCCGGCATCCTGGCCAAATTTGCCCAGTGGCCTCTGTCCATCATGGCCTCCTAATCATCCTCATATACTGATTGGCTTATCGCTCTGTCTCCTCTCCACCAGTAAGCTGGTGTGTGGTGGGCGTTCTGGTGCAGTATGGCTGTCGTCGCATCATCCAAGTGGATGCTGCACATTGGTGGTGGTTGAGGAGATTCCCCCCCTTCCATGTAAAGCGCTTTGAGGTCTCAGAAAAAGCGCTATATAAATGTAACAAATTATTATTATTATATGTGAGGGAAAACAGGTTCAGTAGGTTACTTCACATTTGTACGTGAATATTTAATGAAATATGCAGTTCCGAAAATTAAAGTAACAAAATGTAGGTCTATTGTCACAATATTAACTAATTGTTGCTAACAACGGCTGCGTCCCATATCAAAGGGCGCATCTGAAGCGCTCGGACCGGTCTAGCCTACGGAGGATTATTCTTGTCGCCTGGCAACTGTGACAGCTGCCGATGACGAGCGCGAGAAATACTGGACTTTTTTATATTCAATTGGGTTTTATATTCAAACAGGGCAAAACCGAAAATACATGATCCGGCAGCGCTGGGGCTGAAACATCCTCAACATGTCCTCCAGTAGGCCTAAAATATAAAACAAAAAATGACAATAGCCAATTCTGGCTCCATAGCCGTTTACTCAATTAGGCTATATCAAATGAATCATCAGGATGGCAGCTGTCCTCTCGCACCGTTGAGGAGCGGTGATCAGAAACACCTGGTTGCGCAATTAGGAAATCCTAGAAGGCTACATGGTGCGTCCTTCGGAGGACGCATAGGCTGCATCCTTGAAGTCTTCAGTCCTTCGAAGGATGCAGCCTTCACATTGGGACACAGCTAGTCTCTTCATAGCGCGAGCTCTCACATTCAGGATGGTGTCTGTAACCTCTGATGAGATACCAGAATCCATCAGATAGCCCTGCTCAAAGGCCATACCTAAAGTTTCTATTGATAGGATTGCCGGGAGAGGCTTATCAGTGTTCCCTGTGCAGTATCAAGGTACATTTACACGACAACGATATGCTTAAAACGGAGAAGTTTTTCCTTTGAGTTTTCCGCGATAGACGACACCATTTTCAACACGATCCCCATTCACACGGATCTAAACTGGTGGTTACCTAATTCACAGGCCAGTAGATGGCGATGAAACACCAGACTGAACACGTAATACGCATGTGCATGACGTCATCGTCTTCAGAGATTCACGTTTTTGTTGTTTACACGGAGACCGTTTTCAAAAGCTTGCACTTTGAAACCCGTTTTCAAAACTTTTTCAGGCACCCAAAACGCTGCTGTAAACAAACAGCCAAAACGCATAAAAAGTTTTACGTTTTTAGTTGAAAACGGTGTCGTGTGAACAGCCCCTTCGATTCTATGTAAATTATTTTTGTTTGTCACCTTGATTACTGATTTCGTTCACCTGTGTTCCCTTGTTAAGCCTATGTATGAGTACTCCCTTGTTTCGTTCATTCCTTTGTCAGTTATCATTCATGAGGCCCATCTAGGCTTCACCCTGCTCCTCCCTCCTTCAGCTCCTCTGTTGACTCCTCCTGTGTCCTGTTCATCACCAGCCCATCAAAAGCAAGTTGGACATTTCTTCACGGCATGAGGATGATCCTTGGGGGGGCGGCGTAATGTTATGTTTCATTGTGTTTTTGTTCATGTTTCTGTGTTTCCTGTCACAGATCCTCTTCTTAAATTATTCTATTCTTCTCTTCTATCTTCTTCTATTATTCATTCATCATTGTCATTAGGATATGTACCAAAAATATTTAAGCTGGATGAAATTAAACCTCTCATTAAAAGATCACAACTTTATCTTCTCCCTTATCTGTCAAAAGGACTAGAAAAGGCAGTAAATATGTTCATTCTTAGAAAGAAATGCTATGGTGAGGATTTCCAGTCAGGATTTAGACCGTACCATAGTACAGAAACTGCTCTTATCATTCAATCACTGTTGCATCTCTCTGTTAGTGTTACTTGATCTTAGGGCTGCATTGGGTACTATTGACCACAACATTCTTTTGAATAGACTCGAAAATTATGTTGGCACTAGTGGAATTGCATTAGTATGGTTTAAATACAATTATCTGACCGTTATCAGTTTGTAGCTGTAAATGAAGAGATATCGATCAAAAGTTCAGTATGGCGTACCACAAGGCTCAGTACTAGGACCGTTGCTGTTCACTCTGTACATGCTACCATTAGGAGATATCTTTAGGAAACATAGCATTAGTTTTCACTGTTACGCTGATGATACTCAGCTCTATATTTCTTTGCAGCTGGACAAAATATACCAATTCACAAAATGAATGCAATGCATAGCTGATATAAAAACATTGGATGACTAATAATTTGATGAGAACAACTTAGCTGGATGATGACATCACTGTTTTCTACAGAGCTAGAATAATTGAATTGTTCATCACTGTAAAGCTGCTTTGAAACAATTTTGGTATACTATAGTACTAGTGTAGTAGGGCATTGATATTAAAAGACCAAATTCAATATGCAACACTTATTGATGAGGCAAGCAGATAAACCCAAAATATAAACGCAACGCAGTGTCTCGTTTAGCAAAGAAAACCATTATAAAGAAAACGCTTAACCGGTTAAACTGCAAAGTGCAATGTGACGTAATAGTCATGCCGGCTTTAAGCGTTTTAGATTATTTTTTTGGTTGAAATACTGCAGCAATAAATATTCATGGCTTGAAACAGATGTAAAATTGGCAGGCGTGCTGTGCTGCAGATGTTTTGCCCTACAGCTCTCTGAGCCAGTCATGTGACTGAAAACTATGAATACTGCACTCTTATTGGAGTTACAAGCAGCAAATCTGTTAGTGTGCTCATTAAAATATTGCAGAATTTTCCATTAAAATATGTGCATTTCTTAATACAATCTCAAGACACTTGGTGGCAAGAACAGTTTTATTTATCAACTTTGTCCCAAAGGACATTAATCATGTCGTTTCCCTACGGTACGGAGGCCTTGGTAATGCCATATAGTAGTGGCATTAATGCATTTACAAAGAAATCAAAATGTCAGGAAACAAAAAAAATCTCATGCTTTATAGTTATGTGTTTGTTTTCATGCACAAAAACATGTGTGCTGATTGTCATGACAATGGCATAATTTCAGAAGAAAAGCAGCTTTAGAATCTGCCTCTGACAAAAGAAAAGGCAAAATAAAGAGAAAAGTTTCAAAAGAGGGATAAATTGCCAGAATGACATCACTACCTTCATCAGCGATACAAACTCTCATGCATAACAACATTACTTGTGGGTTTCCATGAATCAGGTAATATTTTTCAACAACACAAAGTAGTATTTGCTCATATTTAATCCCTTATGCTGGGAGAATGATAAACACAATGTAAGAGAATGCATACTGAATATAATTACTGTTCATTTAGGATGCTCGGTTTTATTTGAGCACAACATCAGTCATTTTTAATAGTAATGTCTTCCACTGCAACAACAACATAAAAAAAATTAACTTTTAAGCCTGGAAAGATTTAAAGATGGAGAAGGTAAGATTGAGTCCTTCAATAAAGTTGTGCTTTAGTTCCTTCATGCTAGAAGGCTATTCTGGTGCAAATATTATGATAAAGCAAATAATGCAATGAGGAAATGTCATTGTAAAGCATTAAAGAGAGGTATGATCAGTGTTTTTAAAATGCTTCCTTCTGAATTTCATTCAACACAATGCATTTATCATATTCTAAAAGCTATCGTTATATTGATAAGCATTGATTCAAATGATTCTTATCCAGATATTCTAATAATCTTATAGTTAAGTTGATTGGTTTATTGATTTAATTACATGCAGAACTCAAACTTTCGTGAAGTATTACATTGTGTATGCCACCCAGTAGATGACATTGACCACAGCGAAGGTGAAAGGGAAGACAGCGCGAGCGTAGATGTCGATGGTGTCGGCGTCGATGGGTTTGCACTTGCAGCATTTCTTCTCTTCTCTGCTTTCCTTCTGAGCCCGACGGGATTGAGATCCTCGAACCTCGGTCTCTTCGTGCGGTTCTCCGGGTGGGTCAGTGGTCCGCTGGGTCCTGCTTTGCCTGTTCGAGATCAGGAGGCCTTGGTTCATGCCAGCCACAGACAGCGAAAGAGAACCATGGCCTGCTTTCCATTTTTCACCATGGACTACAAAAGGAGATGAGGGGGAAAGTCATTATATGCGTTCATAAAAAGTCATAGATAGGAATTAAAGGAATAGTTCACTTAAAAAGTGTAAATTCTGTCATCATTTAGTCACACTCAAGTTGTTTCAAACCTGTATGAACTTGTTTCTTCTGCTGAACACAAAGGAAGATATTTTGAAGAATGATATCTTCAAAATATCATTCATAAGTTCATCCATAGTTGATGAATCCCATTGACTTCCATAGTATTTTTTCTTCCTACCATGGAAGTCAATGGGATTCATGAACTGTTTGGTTACTGACATTCTTCTAAATATCTTCTTTTGTGTTCAGCAGAAGAAAGAAGTTCATACAGGTTTGAAACAACTTGAGGGTGAGTAAATTATGACAATTTACATTTTTTAAGTGACCTATTCCTTGAATGTTGAAGTCTATTCCACTCTAAACTTGTAAACTTGAATATGGCTTTAGTCAATATAGTGGCCTTTCACCTTGACTTGGAAACTATTAAAATTAGGGCTGCGATTAACACGTTAGTTCAAATAATGAGTTGAACAAATAAACTGATTTAACACATTTATGACCCTGTATGAGGTTTTGTCTCATATTTATATCATTTGAGTCACACAAGTACCGTTTTTTGGCACGAGTGGAAATGTGATATCGATTTTAAACAACAGGTCAATAAATAAGAAGTTAATACTGTGTTTCTGCTCAATTTTGCCAATTAAAACGTTTAAGCAGAACTGTTGTGTGTCTCAGAGCAACACAAAGCTCTCTGAATGAATCCTTGTTTTGAGTGAATCAATCGGGTGAACCAATGATTCAATGACTCATTCATAAAGAGAGCCGTTTACTTCATTCCTGAATGAATCAGCTGTATTAACAAATCGAATGAATGACTCATTGACTCACTCATTTAGACATTTACCGTCACCTACTGGCAGTTTTAGTTTCTTATATAGAGTATAATTTCATTAGAAACATTCATATTTACATATTAATAAAAACACATTAAAGGGATAGTGCACCCAAAAATGAAAAATATGTTATTTACTCACCCTAATGGGCATTGAAGCCTAAAAGTTAATGTGTAATAAAATGTTGAATCAAACAAAAAAAAAATTTTTCTAAAGCTACTTTTTGTAATGTCTATTTGATGATTTTCTCATTTAACACAATAATGACTTTGAATAATGAATTTGATCATGTAATTAATTAGATTAAACATTTTAATCGCTTGACAGGCCTAAATAAAATACTTGAGATTTAGAAAATATAAGATGCTCTAGACTTGAGGCCAGATTCACTAAACAAGTCAAATTAGAGTGAGACCGCAATCCCATAAAAGCACCAATAGGAAGTGGAAAGATTTGCGGGTTAAAACATTAAATAATTGCTCAAATACCAGTAAACTGACAAGCGCAAACCCTAGTAAATCATGTTGCATGATTCATTAAAATACTCTCCTCCCTTAAATTTAGCATCTTAAAGGGAAACTCCTACAAGTACATATGCGATAAGTTCAGCCGCAAAAATAACCTGTCCACGTCTTTTCATCGCTACTTTTTCACTTCATGTCTTTGGTAAATCTTGACAGTCGTTTTTTAACGCCAAAAGAGGGTTGTTGGTAAATCTGGCCCTTGGTGTTCTGAGATGGGTCAATCATAGCGTACAGTTAGTACAGAGTTTCACACTTTTAATGTATCTGATTGTACCTCTGAGCTCTTATTCGTCTTGACTTTGGCTTTCTCCTTCTTGCTGTAGTCTGCATTATAGTGAGCAAAAGCGTATTCGATCAAGGCAGCGAAGACGAAGACGTAGCAGATCCAGAAATACACGTCCAGAGCTTTAATGGCAGAAGCGCGGGGCAGTGATGAACGAGCACTGACCATCAGCGTAGTCATGGTGAGCACCGTCGTGATTCCTAAGACACACGGGAACACCAGTATTCATTTAACTCATCAGGTTCATCTGTGTGTGTGATTGTGTTAAAGATTCTAATTCACTTGACTGATTTAAAAAAATATACTTTAGTGAAGTTTACATTTTATAAACTGTAATATTCCCAGCAAACAAAAATGTGTTGTAAGAACGTTTTGTTAACATTCCCATAAAGTTCTGAAAATGTTATTTCTGCATGTTCTCTGAACGTTTACAACCTCCACTTTTTTAAAATGTTTTAAGAATGTTTTTTCTTGGTTATGCGAACGTTAAGGAAAAAATCTATTTAGTCATTCTTCCAACATTTTCGGATCGTTACTTTTGAATGGTCTTTGAACAAGTGGTAACATTTCAAAAATGTGACTAAAACTATTTAAAAAACGTATAAATAATGTTTAATGTTTTAAGAACATTATTATGGAAGCTTGTTTCAGTCACATAAATAAAACATTTTAAAAGATAATTGATAATTGATATTTTTATCTTTTTAAGTTTACATCTCGCAATTCAGACACTTTTTTCTTGCAATTGTGAGTTTATTTCTCACAATTCTGACTTTAAAACATGCAATTCTGACTTTATAACACGCAATTCTGACTTTATATCATGCAATTCTGACTTATATCTCGCAATTCTGACTTTATAACACGCAATTCTGACTTTATTTCTCACAATTCTGACTTTATATCACGCAATTCTGACTTTATTTCTCACAATTCTGACTTTAAAACATACAATTCTGACTTTATATCTCGCAATTCTGACTTTATTTCTCGCAATTCTGACTTTAAAACATACAATTCTGACTTTATAACACGCAATTCTGACTTTATTTCTCACAATTCTGACTTTAAAACATGCAATTCTGACTTTATATCTCGCAATTCTGACTTTATATCTCGCAATTCTGACTTTATTTCTCACAATTCTGACTTTATAACACGCAATTCTGACTTTATTTCTCGCAATTCTGACTTTATTACTCGCAATTCTGACTTTATATCTCGCAATTCTGACTTTATATCTCGCAATTCTGACTTTATTTCTCGCAATTCTGACATCTTTTCTCGCAATTTCAACTATATCTGCAGTTCTGACTTTACAACTCCAAATTCCGTGTTGTAAAGTCAGAATTGCGAGATATAAACATGCAATTCTGAGAAGAGAGTTTATATCTCATAATTCTGAATTTATAACGGTCCCTGTTAGCCGAGTTAACACTGAAACACTGACCTAAAGACACTCTTGCCGGCACCGCTGATTGGCTGATCCAGAATGAAACCCATGACATGGCAACCAGTAGGATGGAGGGCATGTAGGACTGGATGATGTAAACTCCTCGGTTTCGTCTTAGTTCGAATCGTAAGCTGAGACGTGGAAATCTCCCCGCTGTTTCAAGAATGACAATACTTTTAAAATGTTGCTTTTGAGAAAACAAAACTGATTAAAACCATTGAAATGACAACAACTGTTGCCACAGCATTAGCAACCAATGTTTTGGTAGAGTTCAGTTAAATCAGAAATATCAGATAATGTTGATGAAAAGCCTCACCGGATTTAAAGTTCAACAGCTCCGTGACAAAGCGATAATCAGTGATGGTGAACTGGGACAGCTCCAGTTTGTCCAGTCCATGGATGAGTTTTGACTGTCTGACCAGTGATACACGATGTCTTCTGAAGAGTAGCCGTCTACAAACCCCAACAAGAGGAGAACAAACACATCTCAGTTTGCATGCAGCTGCACATGACACTTCAATTTTCCTTCAGACTTATTAGGTTATGTTCATATGAGAACAGGAAAGAAAGGAAAATGCAAGAAATCACTAGAAAACAACATTTTAGTTAGTCAAAAGCATGATTATCATGTTTGTTTTTCTGCACAGGGATATGTTGTACAGTTGTGGACACTTGCATGATCCTTTAGCTCATGTTTCATGAAGTTAAAATGTAAAGTAACGTGCGGGACGAGATACGGCAGGTGGAGATGAGGATCTAAGTGCAGATAAAGGCACACTATGTAATATTTCGCCACTAGAGGTCATTTATTCAAAACAAAGGCGTAGCTTGATGACGCCTTGATTTCGCTGAATCATGGGAGTTGTTGTCTTGGACTCGGGCAGAAATCATCTTCATGGATGACCGGTAATGTATTAAAGATTTATTAACGTTACGAAAGCCTGGAGTGATTGCTAACGAGAGACGAGCGCGGCTCGACAGCAGTGGAGCTTTTATTATCCCACAGACGCTTCTGCATCTTACGGTCGTGTGTGTGTGGGGAAACGCAGCGCTGTTTTATCATATTAGATACTTTTGAGTGTGATGAAAGTTGTTTTAATGCTACTCTGTGCGTTCGCTCGGCAGCGACTACATGAAACACTTGTTGCACACTGCAGGGAGATCGATATTAGGCATGGTAAAATATGGTACTCACGGTAAATCAAGAAAACGCTGTATAACAATGATTAGTTTCTGTTGATGAATGTTTCCAAACTGTTGCTCACCTGTCTAATAAAGCACATAATATATTAAAGCGTCTTTGGTGTTTCCATGGTTTCTACAAAAACCTTAAATTGAGGGTAACGCGGGTATGATGTCATTGATAGGCGATAAAACTGCTTATTTCTCTGGATTTAAACATTCTTAGAAAATTTTTGAATAATGTAGTACACAAATCATCAAAATGTATAACATCGTTCCAGTGGTTTTGGGATATTTTGATCCAAAAATCGTATGTAGTGTGCCTTTAATGTTTAATAAAAAGAACAAAACAATACCAGTAACACAATGAGTATGGCAAAAGCACGCGCAAACAAGAAACCATTACATACACTAATCAACTACTAGGTAATGAGAATAATAAGACACACCTTGGAACAATTAGTAATAAAACTACAAGGGAACTACAAAACAGTGAACAGGAAGTCCGGGGAACATGGGGAACATATAACATATATTTGTGTGTATAATATTTTTGTATTATTTGCTTTATGTATCATTGGTGTTATATTTAAGTTCTTTGGGCAACTGTTGTTGTATTAAATTGTGCTTTATAAAGAAAGAAAGAAGAAGCAAGAAAGTAGACCAAGGAGCATGTCTCAGTAACCCTGTGCAGAAACTAGTGGCTGACGCTTATAGGATTCTCCTAGAAGTGTGTCGTAGAAATTTTAAACTCTATATTAAACTAACCATGTTTCTAACATCTAACCTTATTTAACATCTAGCATTTGAACAGGATGTACTGTGATGAAACCGATGGAAAACTTGTGACTTTGAGTGTGTGCGTGTGTGTGTATAAATAACATAGTTTGGGAAATGAAACTAGACAGTCTGTTAGAATCTTGTGATTAACAAATGAAGTCATCATTAAAACAGAGTTTGCTTGTGCCAGTGACCGAGGGAAAAGGTTGGGGCTTTTGAACCAATTGAACCAATCATATTGAAGGTGACATGTTAGTCTTATTTGTTTTCTCGATTCTATAAAAACTGTTGTATCTGTGTTTTACGGGGGGATTCTCAATGGAATTTGTCTGAGATCCTCCGGCCTTGATTCTTGGGAGAGTTTCTCTGAGAACTGCTCGAACACTCTCCAGGCCGTTAATAAAGGCATTTAAAGGACATTTGCTAAAAGTCTGTCTGTTATTACTGCTGCACAGCAGGTCAGTTTAGGGAAGCAAGTAAGTTAGGTAAGAGACTCAGCCAGTTGTCGATGGAAGACGCAAAAAGCTAGAGTATAAAGGTTATTAAGTGTCGATTTGCAGACGCTAGATAGTCGGGTTTAGGGAAAAAATCCACAACAAGTGACATGCTCTTGGACCAGGCTCGTGCCAGCCCGTATCGTGGCACAGACGCTGGAGTTTTGAGTTTCTTGTGCTGGTACCTAATGCCATGTCCAAATTCCTGCCATCCTTGCATGACCCACACACAGTAATTGAACAGGTCAGACCTGTCAACTTCAGGCTGTGCTAAACCGGCGCGATTTTATCATTGCTTTATACCAGGCTTTATGATTTAGGGACTATGTTGAAGTGATGAAAAATCCATTACATTTCCTATATCATTTCTTTTATAGTATTTTTAATGTGTGGCGGGTATTTGAATAGTGAATATACATGTCCTTTTGAAAACTGTCCTGGTTCTCTTTCAATCGTCGCTATTTTATAGTATGTTTGTAAGTTGTAATGGCTGGGAGTTTCGGGTTTCGATTATATTCTGAATGAACCCTTTGTTAGACGTATACATTTCTTTATAGTCATAAAAGCAATTACTAAAGGCTTAAATAGTTTTGCGACTGAGCTACATAATTATGCTAAATAAAGGTTTTGAAAGCAGATGTGACAATTCACATCTGCTTTCAAAACATGTTTATTTAGCATAATTATGTAGCTCAATCTCAAAACTATTTAAGCCTTTAGTAACTGCTTTTATGACTATAAAGAAATGTATACGTCAGACGATAAACAAACAGTAAATGAAGACGAGAGATGCCAGATTTCCCCTTACTCACAGCTTTCCAAGTCTAGCATGCATTCCTGTTCATCCATGGGGTATTTGGTGAGGTCCATGTCACACGCAACTGTAGATGTAATTCTGAAAGGAAAAACATCATGATACACATTTCAAATATGGAGCAGGTGAATAAAACACTCTGTGATCATCTGTTAAGAAGCTTGTAAAATGTATGCAATTGAACATTCGCAAAGACCCCCCCCTTTAGTTACTGTTGCTATGTCCGACAAGCCACGCCTCTCTCACGCCACACACCATGTGAGAACACACATTGCAGAGCAGAGAGGACACTGACAACACACTGAGAGAGGACAGACCAGGGTACTTCTGATATGAAACAAAGTCTCAACTTTCAAATTAGGTCATTTTTTTAAGAAATGTAAACAATAAATAGCGTTTTGTGGCTCTTTAATGTGTCTGACAGATCACTCAGCTAAGGCGTCTCGTGAACTGATCATCTCTTCCTTCTAGTTCATTTATAGCATCAAATAAACATGAATGAACATCAGAAGGAATGTTGTTTTAACCACGGAAAGACGTCAGTACACACCGTTTCTCAAGTTCAAATCCTCCAACGTTAATCTACTAACTCTCCTGACTGCTTTGTCGGACAAAAATGGCGGATTCGGCGGATGGCGGATTATGATTGGTCAGATCGCCTGTCAATCAACTCCCTGCGAAAGGTCAATTAGTTCAGTGGTGGCCTTTATGTAATTATATATTAAGTAGTTAGATGGATATGCAGACTTATTTTGAATAAAATAATGAACAGACCACTTTACTGTTGTAATTAGGGTTGGGAATCGAAAGGTCAGGAATCGGATACCTTTCGATTTTTGAATCCTCTTATGGATTCCTTTGTTAGCATTTTAAAATGACTTTAAACCATTCAAACGTGAGATGACTAGCACACTGTTTTCTGTGCTGTACACACATCCAAAGCACTCACAGAAAGGGATTTTAATGTGATTTTAAATCGCACGTGTATCAGTATATTGGATCAGTGCAGCTCTTAAAGTGACAGCAGCCTAATATTCCTGCTGCCGTCTCTATAATAATAACACTATTCCTGCTGCGTCTCTATAATAACACTAATCTAACAACAAAAGACAAAGAGAAAATTCACTCGTTCTTGACTGAATAACTTTTGAAACTATATTTGTAATGTATATTTTATTTATAAAGAGTATATATTTTACATTTGATTACAGATTCTGTACTGAATACCTGCAAATCTTTTTAAAAAGTTTATTTCAATTGTATTTTTGTTCAGTTGTATCTATTTTTAGCGATTGCTAATTTTTTATTTGTTCTTTTTTAATTACTGAGTGTTTACTTGTCTTTAATAATACTTTACATTTATATTAGCCAGGCTAGTTGTTTTTCTATGGTGTTTTTAAACCACAGGCAAATGTTCCTTGTGTAAGTGTTCTTTAGCCTGTTGATTTTTGTTCATGATATTCAGATACAATTAAATGTTTTGCAATAAGACTAAATGATATCTAAGTTTGTTTGTTTTTTACCTTATTGGAATCAAAATTAGGAATCGATAAGAATAGGATTCATTAAAATTCAAACGATACCCAACCCCAGTTGTAAATATACACATTAGTGTAATGATTTGATCTCTTCCCCTTTACTGTAATCTGTCAACGTTCTAGCTTTACTGTTTCACCTAAAGTCCTTTTACTTATTGCCAATACAAAAGCACGGATTCATTTGTAAGAGGTTTAAAACCCGTACCGACTGCTGTAGAGAATGACTCCATCAGGCTGCAGGCGAATGAGTTTGTTCTCCACAGTAACGTCGTGAAACCAGGCTGATTTGGCGTTCACGATGAACGTGTCTGGTACCCAGAGTTTGTCTACGAAGCGGCTGTCCAGGCCCAGAGTTTTGTTTGTGTGGTTGTAGGACAAGCGGTCATCTTTCCAACTCTGCCGCAGAAATATTGTCATGGTGTATTCCTGTAGACACAAATGCACACACACAAAACATCCACGGTTTTATGATGTTGAGAGTTATCTGGGACTTATTCCCCCGGTTTCACAGACAAGGCTTAAGGTAGTCCCAGACTAAAATGCATGTTTGAGCTGTTTTACCTGAAAGCAACTTGCACTGACATACCTTAAAATATGTCAATGTCATTGTTTTGTCTCAAGATGCACACCAGTAATGTTTTTGTCTAAGGCACATTTATAAAAGCTACTTAAATATCCTAATTGAACTAAGGCCTAATCCTACTTAATCTAAGCCCTGTCTGTGAAACCAGGCCATTGTTGTGTATTGTCCTTATTTAAAGACAGGTTTAGTTTAAATCACTATTTACAATGATTTTAACATGAGTATGGTGGGATCTTGTTCTTCATAAAAACCCCTTAAAAGTGGTCAAATTAATAATTGATATAGATGATAATTATAATTATTATTATAGCAAATATCAGGGCCAAGCAAACCAACTGCAGATAAAACCAATTAAAGAAATCTGGGGATGATTTGGGGCAAAATGGTTGAAAAATCCATAACTTTTGCTGGCATGGTCTAAAGATGGATTGACAAATCAACTTGATTTCCATTTCTTTTTAACAGCATAATTTTAAGTTTGTATTTTGTTTCGTAGACCTTTAATTTGGGACAGGTTCACATTTAAATCACGGGTGAACACATTTCTTTTTCAGTGATCACAGTGACTTGTGTGTCATGGGTAACTGTACTGTCAGCTAGAAATAATGGGTAACTCTTTAGTTTAGGGTCCAATTCTCACGATTAACTAGTTGCTTATTAGCATGCATATTACTAGGATGTTGGCTGTTTATTAGTACTTATAAAGCACATAGTAATGCCTTATTCTGCATGACCATATTCTACATCCTTTAATCCTAAACTTAAAGTCCCCCTGTAGTCAATAATTTTACCCCTTAAAACTCATCTTTGATCACCAAAATTACATATTTAAATGTTTTTTCCTTGAAAAAAACTTCTTCATGCCTTAAAATATCTAGAATGTATCTCGACACCCTTGCCTCATTTAGTATGTGCGGTTCTATGAATATGCAAATGAGCCCCGCCTCCACTCACTCACTCAGCTCAGAGATCCACTGGTTGACGATCACACGTTGATCTGATTGGTTACAAGGTAGTTTGTGACGTCAGAAACACCAGCGATTTCAAAGCGTGTGTTTGAGACTGTCTTTGGTTCACTGCAGTTTTAAGGAGGAAATACTCAGCAATGCTGTCGACTTATGAATTTACACATGGTTTGTCTAAAGCATATTAAAAACAGCACATAGACACATAAACAACATTTAAAAGCTAGATTTTCACCACAGGGGGACTTTAACAACTACCTTATTCACTATTTATAAGCAGTAATTAGGAGTTTATTGAGGCAAAAGTCATAGTTAATCGTGAGAATAGGACCCTAAACTAAAGTGTGACCAAATAATGCACTTAATAAGAGGTGATCAAATTTAGAATAATATAATGCACTGGACTCAATCCTACTGTTTATTTTATTTATTATTCTGGAACTGAATCCACATTTGGAAAAGAAAATACTTCTTAAAAGAAAAATATATATTCAAAGGATACTTTTAGCAAATGCAAAACTTGCAGATTAGTTACATTAATGGCAAATATACAGTATATATATTTTTTTTTCCAATACAATAATCATACAAATCCGATACATGTGAAATAGTGTGATTTTGAAACATTACCATGTTGGCTTCTGAGATTGGTCAATACTGGCTACTTCAATAGCCATGGCGACATTCACTGGAGGTCCTGTGAAGAGAAGAGTGAGAAAATAAAAGAAATTATCAATCTACTCCTCATCTAAATCAGTGATTCTCAAACTTTCTGATCCACCTCTCCCCTTCACCGTGTCTGACGCGAGCGATACAACGTGTACGACACGACTAAATACAATAGAGCCCAGTTATAATCAGTGATTCTGCTCATGCAGTGCGATGCAACACAACAAACCCCCGACCGTAAACCGATTCACCATCCACCGTATTTATAGCACACTGTTCGTCTGACACAGAGGACAAGTGGATCTGCAACGGTCGCTTTGTCACGTCCAGTGTAGACCACTTATATATATATATTGGCATTTAATTACATATTAATATTTCAGATTTATTGTTCTGGTTTGACTGATGAGCTCTTGCAATAATAAGCTAGAGTTCATGAATGATATTGCATAGAGTTTGAATGATATTGCATAGGTTTTCTATTAAGTGCACTAATAGATGCCAATTCTAATTACATAGTTTCATAATAGCGAACAAAATCAAGGCTAACAGGCCATGTTGAGTCTCATGGGTAACAGTAGAGTATGTTGTGAAGAGTTTGTCTGCTTTATAGACTACTATAAAGCACAGCCTTAAAAGTTACAAGCCAGACAACTTTTGTTTTAACTTAAAAAAGTAAGTGTTTGTGCAACCTTAAAATTTTAAGTTTAGTCAACTCAAAGATCAAAGTTGTCACTTAGTACAACTTCACATTTCAAGTTGACTAAACTTAATATATTAAGGCAGCACAAACTTACTTTTTTAAGTAAATTTTTTTTTTACAGTGTATGCAATACATCATACATACAATCAAATACAAACCTATTGTATGGTAAATATACACTGAGCAAAATTATAAACGCAACATTTTTGTTTTTGCCCCCATTTTTCATGAGCTGACTCATTTTCATTTTCAAGACTTTTTTTATGTACACAAAAGGCCTTGCCTTTGCCGAGATAATCATCCACCTCAAAGGTGTGGCATATCCAGATGCTGATTAGACAGCATGATTATTGCACAGGTGTGCCTTAGGCTGGCCACAATAAGAGGCCACTCTAAAATAGGGGGATGGGGTTCCAAAAAAAGAAAAGTTGATCTTTGAGTTCAGCTCATGAAAAATGGGGGCAAAAACAAAAGTGTTGCATTTATAATTTTGTTCAGTGTAGTTACAAACCCTACCCCAACCCTAATCCTAACCATTCCCCTTCAATAAAATTACAAATTACTGTATACACTTTAAAAAAATAAAGGTTACAAAAGGGCGTTTTCACAGCAATGCAATACAATTATTTTTGGTTCCCCAAAGCATCTTTCAGAGCACACATTTTTATCTTCATGTGAAGAACATTTTCATAATCTAAAGAACTTTTGTCCACTATAAATAACCTTTTTTTATGGATGTTAAAGGTTCTTCATGGAAGATGCCAATAAAGAACCCTCATTTTTACACTTTTTGGATTCAAATTAGACCAATCTACCTTTTTATATAACTGACTTTAATGACCAGTTTGAAGACTATAGACTAACTTATAGGACTTGTCTAAGCAGTTTATGCAAACGGCCACATGAGTTCTGCCATGTGTGATCTATCACTCCGGTTCTCGACTACAGTCTCTCCCAAAGATCTGGATCAGGTGTGTGAAGAGCGTTGGGTCACAGCTGAGAACCACTGATCTATTTAATGCCACCAGTATGCCTTCTCACTAAAAATAGACTGTAGGAAGTAGGGCGCTGTTTTGGCAGGAACGCTTAGTGTGAGGTTTTGTTCTGCAGAGAAAAAAAAGGCTTAAAGTCCCCCTGTAGTCAGCCATTTTATCCTTTAAAACTCATCTTTGATCACCAAAATGACATATTTAAACGTGGGATGATCAGGGGTGCGTTTCCCCAAAGCATCATTAGCCGACTATGTTCTCAAGTTCATTCGTTATCATCATAGTTCAACGAGTCGGTGTTTCCCGAACATTCACAAACAACATCTCAAAGGTGTGTTTGGAGCGACAGCATCGACCTGAAACTCATCGACCAGAGTTTCTAGTTTACATGATATGTGGACTTAATAAATCCTTATCTTGAGCCAAATAAGCAAGCTGACATTCAGTAGAATCTATATATTTGATTTAGAATATATACAAATTACATTTACGTCTTTTAGTTTGTCAAGAGATTTAAAGCGTAGTTTCTGAAGAGTGCGCATGTGTGAACGAGCTCTAGTACGCAAGTACGAGCCAATGATTGAATCTGGAAATAAAGCAAAATAACTGAGAAAAATTTGAAATAGTCCTCAGATGCCATGCTTGTAATTTATAGCAAAACATCTAGCATTAATTCGATCTTCGAACAACCGAACAACCGTCGTTCAACCATGTTGGTTAATGATGTCACGCAGTGCCAGTGGTGAACACTGCGTGACATCATTAACCAACATGGTTGAACGACCGATTTGCGACAGTACGGTTTCGGGAAACAGTCGTGACTAGCTAGTTGATTCAATGCATCGTACTATGATAGTTCAGCAGTGAGTTAGGGTGTGTATGGGAAACACACCCCTGATTGGTTACAAGGTAGTTTGTGACGTCAGAAACACCAGCGATTTCAAAGTGTGTGTTTGAGACTGTCTTTGGTTCACTGCAGTTTTAAGGAGGAAATACTCAGCAATGCTGTCGACTTATGTCTTTACACATGGTTTTATATTGACATATAAACAACATTAAAGGCTGGATTTTCACCACAGGGGGACTTTAAATATTGATGCTAAGAATGGGTTGAGCTAGTGTAGTGCAATCCAACATGACGATCTGTAGACGTCAAACTCACCTCCGATCCCTGGGCGAAAGTTGCGAGCGTAACCCTTCATTAAATCATCCAGATTAGGCAACCAGGATATTTCAATGTCTGTGCCGACATATTCACCAATATCACTCAGCATGGCCCTACGGGACAAAACAAACATCCTCACTTATCCTTGAAAACATCGTGTACATTTTTTATTTTTCAGGATTCTTTGAGAACAAAGTTGAACAAAGAACAGCATTTATCTGAAATAGAAAGCTTCTGCAATATTACAAATGTCTTTACAGTCACTTTTGACCAATTGAATACATCCTTGCTGAATAAAAGTATTAATTTCTATAATTCTATAATTCTCAATGAAAAACAAGATATTATATAATTAAACACAGAATATCATTATGTAGCTTGCCCAACACTATGTAAAGTATGCATTACTCTAAATATATAGAGAGCTAAGCTACAAACTACTCAATATTGAAGATTTAATACCAGTCAAAAGTTTGGAAACATTTCTATTGTGAATGTTTTTTTAAAAAGAAATGTCATTATTTGATCAGAAATACAGGGGAAAAAAACGGTAATATTGTAAAATATTATTATAATTTAAAATAATGTTTTCTATGTGAATATATAGTAAAGTGTAATTTATTCCTGTGATCAAAGCTGAATTTTCAGCATCATTACTCCAGTCTTCAGTGTCACATGGCAGCAGCTCATTTGCATTTAAAGGGACAGACACAAAACGGTGCGTTTTTGCTCACCTCAAAAAGTGACAATTTTAACATGCTATATAAAAATATCTGTGGGGTATTTTGAGCTAAAACTTCACACACACACTCTGGGGACATCAGAGACTTATTTAACATCCTGTGAAAAGGACATTATACCACCGCTTTAAAACTGCAGTGAACCAAAGACAGTCTCAAAAACACGGTTTGTTGTATCAGCGCTCGACTAACAAACCGAGGCTTCAATTATATTGTCAGAAATAAATGGTTGTCTCTCTCTATCAGGCTCTCTGGGATTTCTGTTGAAAGAGAATGTGAAAGTGTCTGACACAGACGTCCGGTTCGCTGATCCCAGCAGAAGCTCGACGGATGAACTGCTTCTCATTCACAGCGTCTCGCTCTCTTTTCCTGAATAATTCCTGGACTAAGGTCGTGTGAGGTCACAGATGGAGAGGTGGAGACGTGGAGACCTTCTTCTTCGAAGAATCTGAGATTTATTTTATTTTTTTTGAGCGAGCGTTTTTATTTATTTAACATTCAAAGCTCTGATGATTTCTAAGTTTTCCAAAGGAAATGGTTTCATTCTGAAAATAATGTTTTAACAAGTGCTGCATTTTCAAAAGTACACCAAATGTAATAGATATTATTTCAAAACTATTATTTCAAACTTATTATATTCGATTATTGTGACGTTAAATGGTTTAATCAGCAAATGTTCAGTTGAATCAGTTCATTTAGTTTGAAAGTTACACATTTCAAATCTCGCTTATGAGTATAAAATACATAAATAAAAGTTTGGGGTTGGTTTTCTTTTAATGTTTTTTTTTTTTTTTAACTCTCTTCTGCTCACCAAAGATGCATTTATTTGATCAAAACAATACAGTAAAAACAATAAAATATTATTACAGTGTAAAACCGCAGTTTTCTATGTGAATATACAGTATATTAAAATATAATCTATTCCTGTGATCAAAGCTGAATTTTCAGCATCATTACTCCAGTCTTCAGTGTCACATGATCCTTCAATCATTCTAATATGATGATCTGATGCTCAGAAACATTTATGATTATCAATGTTGAAATGAGTTCTGCTGCTTCATATTTTTTTTATAACCTGTGATACTTTTTCAGAATTCTTTGATGAATAAAAAGTTTAAAAAAGAACAGCATTTATTTAAATAAAAACAACATTTTGTAACAATATACACTCATTCAAAAGTTTGGGGTCAGTCTTTTTTTATCTTTCGTACTTATGAAAGACACTTTCATAAAACGAAAGTATTCATAATACTTTTATTCAGCAAGGTGTTAAATTGATCAAAAGTGATAAGAAAGATTTATATTGTCAGAAAAAGTAGCAAAAAAGACAAAGATGTTATACTCCAAGCTGCATGGAAAAGGTATTAATATTTGTATTGTGCAAAACATGAAAAATATGCTGTAATTTGCTAAAATATCCTAAAAATAGCTATTACAAATTCAATTATATTATTATTATTGTGTAAGTCTTATTGTGTGTTTTTATTATTATTCTTTGATGAAACAGCAATGTATATGTAAGAGATAAAAACAATTACCAGCACTGACAACATAAAGCTGTCATTGCAGCATTATTTGCACTTATTAGCATATTCATTTGGTTAACCTTTAACTTAAAAAAAAATGAGATCAAATTTATAAAAGAAATAAAATAGAATGAGAAAATGAGAATAAAATTCTTTAAAAGAAAAAAAAGAAAAGCATTAACTTAATTTATCCCCATTATTTGTTGGGGTTTTGGGGTTGGCATTTTATGTTACATTTTTGGTGTATTTTATGGTATTTTTTGAGTCACGGCATATTGATAAAAATGCTTTTTGTGTCTCTCTGCAAATGAAATTAAAAGGGAAAAAAGTGTATTGCCATTTTTACATTTTAAGTGTAAAGCTTCATGCAAATCCCACAGACACAACAGACCCCATCAGGGTGAACATCAGTGTTTTGATGACAGCATATTGTGATTTTATATTAAAAATACAAACATATAGGCTAATGTGAAAAAAGAAAAAACAAAAACAATCTGTCTTACACGGATAAAAACTTAAACATAATCTTAAAAAATTGCCTACAACATGTTGGGATGATCCTATAATAACATTATGTCAGTGTATTATTTTTTTAATTTAAGCTGTGAACTACAGTCATGTATTGTGACTATGTAATTGTTGACATGATGTCTCCACGTGATATGAACATTATAATAACATTATGTCAGTGAAATGAACTGTGAACTGCACAACAACCAAAAGCTGAGACGGTGTATGTGCATATACAAATAAATGCATGCACATTTTAATCTGTGAGAAAAACAGCAATGTTTATGATAGCATATTATTTATATCTAACTATACACAGATACCATACATAACCACGACGATCTATATAAAGCAAAAGACGCGCACGTGAAAAAATGCCCAATTTCCAAGCAACAATGAGAATATTGAGGTATAGTAATTAAGTAGGCTACTGTATTGTGAATATATAATAATAATAATAATTCGTTACATTTGATAAGATAAGCAAGCGCTCTACAGATACCCTATTACTCCATATTGTTATGATAGCAGATATCCACGAGAATGATGACTTTCAGCTTAAATTGTTTTCCATGTTTAACATTAAGCTTGTCATTTAACAATATTTGTTCATTTCTGTTTCATGTTGGAAGCGTAGGCTATACATAAGATGAAGCTTAAAGCCTCACTGGAAATATCAACTTAATCCATTACTGAAAAGATGGATGTTCACATGATGCGTTTATTCACTGTAAAGCCATTTGATAAAGATGAGCAATATTTTGAGAATCAATGAAACTGCGCTCTGTACTCAGATATGTATATGTATGGATATGTGTGCATCCTCATCATCCTCATCTTCATCCTGAGGTGAATGACACGCGTATTCTCACCTGCTCATTCTGTTCTCACCGATGAGCACAAACCAGAAGATCGTCACGGAGAAACTCAGCGCATCCATTCTGAGCAAACACGGTTCGGACTGATTCAAATATCCCGGTTTTCACAGATTCTGTGAGGAATCGCAGGAAAATTGCTAAATGATCCATATTTTAGCCTGTGCCTTATCCCGACTGCGGAGAAACCATCGCGAGGTCCGTTAAACCATTTCTCGAATGAATCGTTCTTATGAGTCGGTTCGTTCGAACGATTCTGTCGAATTGACCACCCGATTCGACGGCAAGCGTTCGTGAATTCCTCGACTTTCCAATAACAAACTTTTTATTGAACAAATCTCATAGTCTTCAATCAAAATAACTTCCCTTACACTTTATATTGACATCTCATCTCTTATCTTGTCTTATTACAATTATGGCAAGCTGTTTTAACTTTTATTCATTTCCAGGATATCAATTCTTGATATCAACAATTCAATTTTCACTAGTGAAAATTATAATTATTGATATCAGGAATTAGATTTCTACTAGTAGGCTAACAATGCTAATTCTTGATATCAAAAATTGCCATTGTTACTAGTAGAAATCCTGCTATCAAGAATTAGCATTTTAACTAGTGAAAATGAATTGTTGATATCAAGAATTCATATCTGAATAAAAGTCAAAACGGCTTGCCATATGACAATAAACTCTCCACTCTAGCAATACCTGTCACACAAGATCGAAGCAATAGCAAACCCTAAATAATCAAACCGTGTTCGTTTATTTCAAATACAATCGATATATAATAGTTAGGCTATATAAAAAAATATTGCACATAAAATACACGACAAAGGCAAATGTCAGTGTACCTCTATCGTACAAAAGATTGGACATAAAATACAAAGTGAGAACAGTTTTGATCGTTGACTTGAAAGAATCGGTTCAGCAAAACTAACTGTTCGAACGAACCGATTCATTTGAATGAACGGATCCCTCCTCTTCGTTCACATCAGATTAAAATCCTCCGCTCGTGACGTGGAGGATACAAGCACTCGCACGATAAAACAATGTTCTTATGTAACATCAACCCTGCTTTACTGTCATCTCTATCACCCTGTCTACTGAACGCTTCTTATGAAGAGGGTTATGAGGCATCAACACACATCCAAGTTCTTTGTTCAATCTTTGCACTATTCTTAGTGTCAGACTATTGTTTGCTTTGGTTGTATCCTGTCTGATGTTTTTTGTGTTGTTGTCTGACATATATAAAGGCCATGAGCTTAAATTATGTAATAGTGCGTTCAGTGACATTGATTGCATAAGCTCTTGTTGACTTATACTGAACATTGAAAGGGTTTTAAGAAACCCTTCATGCTATTGACAATGTTATAGCAAGAGTTTAAGCTGTTGTTCTGGGAGTTTGTAGAGAGAAGAGAGAAAGAGAAGACAATAGAATAGAGAGGGATAGAGATGTGTTATAAGAGGTGGACCCCGAGGATTTACACCACTACAGAATACAGGACAGAAATGCTGAGCTGATTATTTAGTTTTCATAACTTATAAAACAGCCATAGTGTGACACACACTCACACACACGCGCACGCGCACACACACACACACACACACACACACACACACACACACACACACACACACACACACACAACACACACACACACACACACACACACATAATATAATATAATATAATATAATATAATATAATATAATATAATATAATATAATATAATATAATATAATATAATATAATATAATATAATATAATATTTCCTATTTAAAAAAAAAAACTTTGGAAACATATTTTCAAAAATATAAAAATACAATTAGCATAAGTCACCATGAAATCAAAAGTGACACTTCTTATTTTTTATGGAATATTGCAGTATTTATTATAAATTCATTTTCAAATTTGTTGCCGCTCCCTCGCACCGGTAAACACGTCATCAGAGAAGAGAAGATTTCCAATAATGATTTTGAATAAATACTGCAATATTCCTTAAAAAAACAAGAATTGTCCATTTTGATTTCGTGGAGACTTTAAGGAAACAGCTCTTTGACTCATTACAGTTTTTTCCAATTGCTAACACACAATTTTGCAAATAGGCTTTATCAAATACTGAACACAATTCATAAAAACACACACCCTGAATACCACATATATCCTGCAGAATGAAGCACTGCAACCAAAACTACATACAGCATTAACATAATCAATCTTTTGCACGAAATGACACACACTTCATTCAACCACACACTGTTGGGCGTAATGAAGAGCACTCTCATCTTTAGTATGCTTTGCCATAATACTAAAATAGTTCAAATTGTAGAAAATTCTTCAGATTGTTCACATGCACAGAAATATTTGCAGAGACACACACACACAGTTGAAACATTTATTTTCTTATTTTTCACCAAACAACACTGTAAAAAAACACCAAACAAGTCAGTGCAACATGTGAACAGCAGATATATTTACACTGGACTGAACACAAATATGCTCACAAAAAGCAGTAAACTGAAAAAGATTGAAGTGTTAACAATGAACCATTGAGGTGTTGTGTCATGTAGCCTACTGGCCAATCAGCTCATGGAGTGTCATTTCGAATGGCAGTGTTTGAAATGGCAAACATGTGACTTTATGTCAGATTGTTGTGTCTTATGTAGAGAACCGTGTTCAGTGTGTTTAAAAAGTGTCATTTTGAATTGCAAAATGTGCGTAAAGCAGAAAATGAGTTTAGACTTTTGGAGACTTGAGAAGAGGTTTTGCTCTCTGTGTGTCAGTGTAAATAACTGTGCTGTGCATGTCAGTTTAGTGTGTTAGCAACTGGGGAAAAATGTAAAGGTATTTCTTTTGTGAATCGGACAACACAACACAACACAACACAACACAACACAACACAACACAACACAACACAACACAACACAACACAACACAACACAACACAACACAACACAACACAACACAACACAACACAACACAACACAACACAACACAACACAACACAACACAACACAACACAACACAACACAACACAACACAACACAACACAACACAACACAACACAACACAACACAACACAACACAACACAACACAACACAACACAACACAACACAACACAACACAACACAACACAACACAACACAACACAACACAACACAACACAACACAACACAACACAACACAACACAACACAACACAACACAACACAACACAACACAACACAACACAACACAACACAACACAACACAACACAACACAACACAACACAACACAACACAACACAACACAACACAACACAACACAACACAACACAACACAACACAACACAACACAACACAACACAACACAACACAACACAACACAACACAACACAACACACTCTCTCCTCTCTCTCTCTCTCTCTCTCTCTCTCTCTCTCTCCTCTCTCTCTCTCTCTCTGTCTCTCTCTCTCTCTCTCAGTCCCCTTTTTCTTTTAATATTAAATAAACTTTATTTTGATTGGCAGACTGTTTTTGTGTCCTTTATGTTGCATCCCTAGAGCCAGGGTTGTAACAGTTTGGAACAACATTAAGAGTGACTGAATGATGACAGAATTTTCATTTTTGGGTGAACTATCCCTTTAATGGAAGGTTAGCAAAACATTCCTAGAAGATGTTCTTGTTAGCTGGTTTACTCCTGCAGGTCACGTGGAGACGAGGATATGGCGAACAGTGCTGATCTCTCAACACCTGCAACTGAACATGAGCCTCATAGTATTGGCACACAACAGAAGGTAAAGACACACACACACACACACACACACACACACACACACACACACACATTAAGACCACCACAAGTTATTACTAGCAGGGTCATAATTTGCAGGGATATGTGATATTCTCTATGCTGCTCTTCTCCACTCCGTTACACTCCTCTCTGTCTGATGTTAGGATTGACAACGAGTTTTAAAAGTTATATTCATATGCTCTGCCTCAGTGGTCACAGCGCTCGTCAATGTCAAAATGATTGAGACAGCCAATCAAATCAAAGGAGGCGGAGCTTACTGTTCACAGAAGATGAACGCTTTAGTTTTAATGGTGAAAGAGTAGCTAAATGTACAAATATTTGTTCACGGCCTTGATTATTACTAGTATTATCATAACTCTGATGTTTAATGTATTTGATGCCTCATGTTATATTTCTTTTAGAGGAAGGCACTCTGGATGACATGTTCAGGTTTGAGGAGGACTTCCCTGATTGGTCCACAGGGTTTGACAGCTCTGAGTGGTAGGTGTTAAAATGCATGTTCATTATTTTCTTTTCATCATGTTTTTCATGTGGAGACATACATGAATGGTTAAAAGAATGAATTGTAAAAAAATAAAAATAAATAATCTGATGCAGTCATTAACTTATTTTGATATTTTAAACCATCAATGTATCTGATTTATTTCTTTTTTTAAACTTTTATATTAATACGATTAATATTGATTCTTAAAAACATTTAATCACAAGTTACTTTTCACCACAAAGATGACAATAATTGAACAATTGAATAATTGCAATTTCAGGTTAATATCATGTATATTACTAATGTTTCAGAGAAGATATATATAAGCAGAGTTTACAGTGTTGTGTGAAACCCTTCACTCTAAATGGCTGGGTTTAGAAGAGCTGCACAGGTAACCCAGTGCTGGGTCAATACTGGACTGAACACGTGTGTCACGGGTGACTGCTAACCGGAGCTCACGATGAGGAATAAATCCACACAGGAGAAATGTAGGAACAGGCAAAAGCTTCCACATAAATAGACGACACCAGACAAAGCCATTGTCAAAACGATCCTCATTCACACGGATCCACGTAAACGGCTAAACACGCTGTATTCTGATGTCAGGCCATTAGAGGAAACTTGAAACTCTATAGACTGAACACGTAGTACGCATGAATACGCATGTGCATGACGCCATCGTCTTCAGAGATTCACGTTTTTGTTGTTTACACCTGCACTTTGAAACCCGTTTTCAAAAGTTTTAAGTTTTTAGTTGAAAGCGGTGTCGTGTAAACAGCCCCTAAGATGGAGAAATGAAAGCTTTAGCATAAGTTCTGCTGGGAAGACTCAATTATTACGTCACTTATTGCTTCACTTCTATCCAATCATATTATTATGCTTATTGTATAAAAGCACGGTACTTACACATGTTTGAGTTCGCAGATACTGAAGCGACGATTACCCCCATCCTCCCCACCACCACCAGGATGGTCCCGTCCATACCTCCCAGGAGGGGGGTCGGCTGCGCCCCTGCCTTCATCTTTAGGCAGGAATTGCAGATCCGATACTCTCGGACTATGCACTACGGACGGGGCCTACGCCAAATGACTTTGTAGATTATCAGCTTGCTGAGCTGTCAATAAATGTATGGTTTATTGAAATAACTCTCCCGAGTCTTTCTGGTAGAACTAATAAGATAATTAACTGAACAGGTGAATGTAATCAATAATCAGACACACTGGGAAACTGGGTCACAGGGAAAGAAACAGGCGGATGGTGGAGACTTAAGAGGCGCCACCCGGGAGACGGCCTCGTCGCGGTGCAATTAGAGAATTGAGATGTGCTTCAAAATGGCTGAGCTCGATCGGTTCCCGGGTCACATGAGGGAGGACGGAGGAGACGAGGAGGGATATTGGGAAGCACCCAGTCTGTCAGTAACGCTCTGTTTACTTCCTGTCTCTATGAAGCCCCTCCTTCTGAAAAGCACACTGTGCTCTGATTGGTCGGCTGGAGCGTGTGTTGTGATTGGTCGAGCGCTTCCGCTTCCTTGGCTAAAAAGTCTGTGATCGCTAGTTTGACGTGTTCACCGACAGCCGATTAATGAGCGTTGCGATCAGATTTGACCTCTGATGAGTGTGAGAAGATTTGACTCTCAGTCCTGCAGTGATTCTCCTACGACCACCGTCACATTGTCTACGTTTTTCAAGACGAGCCATGACCCAAATTAACGTCAGAGATTTCTTTGCAGTCACCATTTCAATCCCTCGTGTAATGAAGCTCACTGTGAACATACGTGTCATTGATTGGTGATGTAAAACTTACAGCGATGATCATGTTCGTACAGTCTGACTCTGACAAGAAGCAATCGTAAAGGACTAACTGTTACGCTCCTTTATTTTGTGTATGCTTTGGGCGGGAAATATTTAAATGAGGAATATTGTGACTCAAACAGCAACACTAAAGAAAGATGAACATGGAAAAAAGCATAATAGGACCTCTTTAATGCTAATTCCAATCAATTTAAAGCATCTTTGCTGAATAAAATAAAAAGCTCACTTTTAATAGATGCACTATTGTTCAGATGTTTGTATTTCTGGCTCTTGTCTACCTTCTCTAAGGGAAATGAGTGATGGTGAAGATGACACAGGCGGGGAGAAGCTATACATCGACAAGAAACGAATGTTCAAGCTTAAAAAGTCTCTGGCCCAACTGGACTCCTTTTACCAGCAGAAGAAACTGAATTTGCTACAAGCCAGGTCTGTATATCCTCGTTCACTGTAATAACGTGGTCCTTCTCATTACAGTTCACAGATAAATCTGCCTCAGCCTCTCAGGGTGGGAAGGTTTTTCGACTCTGTGAATCTCTGCCTCCCACTGTGTTGTCTGATGTACATCATGGTGTGAGCACATGCCATAGGAAAGCTGTCAGGAGCTGTAGGTGGACTGAGCTCAGAGCCGTCGAGCTGGAGACACAGGCCTTCTCCATGGACAAGCGTTTAGGAAAATCCCAGAAAAACTGAATGAAATGTTGGGGTCTATTTCACCCAAAACAAAAATAAACCAATCAGTGATTCTATTTTGTATAAAGAATGAAATTGTAAATCCTTCACCAAATTCTTATTACTGTAATGAAAAAAGATCTCATTCTCATTACCTTAAAAAACGATACAATTGTAAGTGCACTTCATGGTAGTGTTTGCTGTACTTTGCTGATTTTAGTGATGTATTACAGTAATGAGAAGGAGATTTTCTTTTCAAAAACAGGGATGCAAACAGCTCACACATCAGAAGTGCTGACTGCATGTGATTGGTGCAGATCTGATATGGTGTGCGAACACACAACACATTAATTACGTCTAATCTCAACAGTTTGCCAGTCATGTGACTGACGACAGCACATGCACAGGGATTCTGCATCTATGCTGAAGTGGTCCTACTGATTCTCTTAGTAGTGCTGTAAAGAAGGAAGCACAATGCAAATATGGACAGTATTTTAAGTCAAGACCTATCAAAACATCTGAAAAAAGAAGATATATTCACTAAATGTATAGCAACATTTTTAAGATAATAGTTTTAAGGTAAAAGTTAGCAACATTTTTAAGATAATAGGTTTTAAGGTAAAAGTAATTTTTTTTTTTTACTCCACTGGGAAATACTTTATTTATTTATTTGTTTTAAGCACAAAATTCACAAAAAAAATTAAAAAAATCAATCATGGGGTGAGAAAATTAGATTTAACTCAAAATATATTATCTGTATTTTTTTACATATTGTTTTAAGTATTACAGGCCAAAAGTTTGGACACATTAATGTTTTTGAAAGAAGTTTCTTCTGCTCATCAAGCCTGCATTTTTTTTATCAAAATTTTTTTTACAAAAATGTAATATTGTGATATATTATTACAATTTAAAATAATTGGTTTTCAATTTATTATACTTTAAATTATCATTTATTCCTGTGATGCAAAGCTGAATTTTCAGCATCATTACTCCAGTCTTCAGTGTCACATGTGACATCCAGTCTATCACATGATCCTTTAGAAATCATTCTAATATGATGATTCATTATCAAAGTTGGAAACAGTGCTGCTGCTTAATAATTTTTCATAACCTGTGATACTTTTTTAGGATACTTTGATGAATAAAAAAAATAAAATAAAAAAAATAGAAATCTTTTTTGTAACAACAATAAATATACACTACTGGTCAGTAATTATTATTATAATTTTTTTCAAATAAATCAATACTTTTATTCAGCAAGGATGTGTTAAATTGATAAAAAGTGATAGTAAAGAAGATTTGATCAAATAAATGCAGGCTTGATGAGCAGAAGAAACTTCTTTCAAAAACATTAAAAATAGTAATGTTTCCAAACTTTGGCCTGTACTTTTATGTTTGGATATCATCCTTTAAAAACAAGACAATCAAAAAAAAAACAATGCTTATTATAAAACAATTATGGATTTTTTTCAACCTAGTTTCATGATAAGTCATGAGATTCATGAGATTTTGAAATCATAAGTTGGGCTGTGCAAAATCAAATGAGCTAAATATCAAATTAAGCATAAAGTCGAACCCCTAATCTCAGTAATAAAGACTATAAACATGCATTTTCATTCAGTCAGGTATGATGCGACATGATTTTGCCCTCTTGTGAGTGTGTTGACTAGTTTAAATGGTGACCTACTGTAAATTCATTCCACGCCGACAGTCACCAGATTACGTCACTCAGACAATCTAACTCTGTTTCAGCGTGTTCAATCTGCGAAAACAAGCTCCGTCAGACTCCGACAGGAGACACACTGATCCGACAAACCCAGATGAAGTGTGTGTTGCCGTCTGTCGGCGCGGTTTGAACTGGCCCCTTAAGGGATCTTCACAGTTTAATCATTAATCTCAGCATTCCCTATAATGGGAAATCTGTTATTTTCTTGTTACAAAATACAACATTTTCAGTGACTTGTTAAATGAAGATTTTTAGCTTCTGAAAACACAAAAATGTATTTGTGACTCTGAGTTTGTACAAAATGTACTTTCTTCAAGGGAGGAACTAAAAGCATTTCACCTCCATGTGACTGAGCTGGAGGAGAACAGAGAGCAGATCGAGCTGGATATTGAAAGAGAGAAACAAGCTGAGAACAGGTAAAACACTTTTATTGCGAACGAAGTCCCCTGAAGAAGAGAAGCGTCTAACTCTGCCTCCTTCTGTGCAGCGTGGCGGTGCTCCGGCTCCGAGCTCAACACAAGCGTGTGTGTGCCGAGCTGCTGGTGGAGGAGGATCTGGGGGATCATTTAGCCATGATCCTCAAAGAGCATGAGTGAGTTTCAGATCTACAGTAATCTCACACTTAATACCTGTGGATTTTAGTGGATTTATTCTCCCTATTTTGATACTGTACTTGCATTCTTGTTCTAACGATGCGGTCGAAACATAGGAGGAAGCAGGATCCACGTGCAACAGTAGTGTTTTATTAAATAAACTCAAAACTTGACAAATTCAGACTAGGGAACAGGACAACCAATATACAACATCAAGAACTTACAAAGACTGAACAAGACACAGGGTTTAACCCTCTGGGGTCGGCAAACGCGCCGGCGCGTTTTGCTGGATTTTCTTCACATTATAGCACAATAAACTTAAATGACTGTCATTTATGGTCATACAGAAAAAAGAAATATGAAAATAGAATCTGTGATATGTCTACTTTTTTATGTGTCCACTTACAATCAAAGAAAATAAACAGGGTGTGCTTTCTGCCTCTCCGTCTCCGTGAACTTTTTTTTTCTTGAGCACGTCTATAAACTGAAACAAAACTCGTCACAAATTTATGAGCCATATATCTTTATAAACATTTAAGTGTGTACTTTTAAATGATCGGATTCAAAATAAAACAAACATTCTCTGTTTAAGTAATCTGTATAAAACCAACAAGATGTCCAGTTTCTCAAACACTTCCTCATTAGTTTTAATGTGACCACGCCCTCGCGCGCAAAAGAGATTGACATGCTAATCTCCACGTTAAATACACGGGCAAACAAGCTTAACAAGATAACAAGGGGGCGTGGCTAATCAGAAACACCTGGGAAGACTAATAAACAAGAAAAACTACAAAGGACTACAAAATATGGCACAGGACAGGAAATGACAAAAGTCCACACAAGACGAGGGGAACACAAGACGGGTATCATGACACTTGTCTTGATATTTGTTTTTATTGTGATATTTAAACTTTAAACTTAAACGGCTTTAAACTTCTGGAAATATAGTGGTTGTTTTGCTCATCAATGAAAAAAGCAATGGAGGAAATTCACCTGTTTATTCTGTAATTTCTAAACTGTTTAAAAATTCTCTTAAAGAGCCTTTTTATTATGCTATTTTTAATGGTCCTTGTTTTGTTTTGGAGGTCCACAATGGGTTTCATGCATCCAAGGTCAAAAAACATTTAAATTTTCTCATAATATGTGACCCTGGATCACAAAAACAGTCACATGTCACATTGTATGGGTCAAACATACATTTTTTTCTTTTATGCCAAAAATCATTAGGATATTAAGTAAAGATCATGTTCCATGAAGATATTTTGTACATTTCTTACCGTAAATATATATAAAAAAAAAATTGTGAGTGAATGCAGAAAATCGCGAACAAAAAGTGAACAACTTTAAAGGAGATTTTCTCAATGTTTAGATTTTTTTGCACCCTCAGATTCCAGATTTGCAATAGTTGTATCTCAGCCAAATATTGTCCTATCATAACAAACCATACATCAATGGAAAGCTTATTTATTCATGTGATATATTATAAATCTCAATTTGTGTGACTGGTTTTGTGGTCCAGGGTCACATATACAGAGTCTGTTTGTTCGAAGATTCGCTTTTTCTAAACCCCTCCTTTCTGAGAGCTGCTCTGTCTGATTGGTCAGATTGCCCAAAATCAGATTGTGATTGGTCGACCGTTTACAGCGTGTGTCGGAAATGAAACGGCCATTAGCATAACTGAATTTCAGCTCTGGATCTTCCTCAGCACTGGATATATAGTGATGCGAACAGTAAAGATTTTTACCGTGAGTCTCATCCTTATGAAGTGCATCAAAGTGGATTTGCTTTGGCAGCAGAAAACAGCGTCTTCTCGACATGAACAACACGAACCAAACTCAGTGTTTGAGGGTCAAAGGTGGTGTTGGTGATCAGCCAATGAAGGCTACAGGCCACATTATGCAAATTTGTAACAACCCTACAGAAAGTGAGACTTGAATTGCTGATCGTTTCAGGCAGTTCAGCATCGATTATTTCTTTTAGGAGAAAATAACTTGTAGTGAACTTTGGTCTTTAAAACTTTGCAGAGCTTTTACATTCACAAACAGCTTTATTACACACTACATGAAAGGTCATAAAGGGGTATTTAAAGGGTCACACTCTACACTAGTGAATCTCAAACTAGGTTCACGATGTGGATCATTTAATTTCGCTATAAAAATAACATTTAAAAACGAGTTTTGTTATAAAGGGACAGAATCGACTGATTGAATTGCGGGACAAACAAAAAAATGTCAAACATCCTTTTGAACTTTGGTCTTATGTCATTATTAAAACATTTTTGTGCAGTTTTATCTTAGCATCTGTTCTGGATGGATTGGGGAGGAAGTGTTGTGTATTTTTACAGTAGTTCATCAAACTCTCTTATTTCATTCAAACAAGAAAAATCCAGTTTTACACAGCATGATGTAATCTACAAACCAGGGTTGCCTAACAGAAAGCCTTTGATATGCTGTTGTTGAGGATGTAGAGTGTAATTGTGTTATTTCCAGGCTGGAGCTGTGTCAGGTGGAGGTCGAACTGGGTCGCTTCTTGGCTCTGCGTGAGGAGCTTGAGCTGGAGGAGAAGAACGTCCAATCTCAGGACAAGAAGAAACAGAAGCTCAGACTCCAGCGAAGAAGAGCGTTATCAAACAACGCAGACACAAAGCACAACATGACAAAATGTAAGAGTTGAATGTGAAATGTGTCACACAATTGCACAACACTTTTATCACATCCACTCCAGTATGCAAGACATGTAACCTGAGCCATTTAAGGAGCAGGAAGCACTTTCTGAGAAATGCTGTTGAAAATGGAAATCAACATCCAAACACACAACTTGGTGAATTTTTGTTAGGGTGTGTTCACTCTTGGCATGTTTGGTTGGATTAAAATGAACTCTGGGACGATTGCTCTGTTAGTGTGGTTCATTTGAATAAGTGTGACCGCTGCCATCCGAACCCTGGTGCCACCAAACAAACAGACCGAGACGCCTAAAAGATGAGCCTCGATCCGCTTCCAATGAACTCTGGTGCGGATCGACTGATATATGAACACAACATGGACCAAAGACATGTAAACCAACCAAAAACAGGACGTGATGTCACAAGATGCGACCCTAAAAAGGACAGAATGTTTTTTCTCAGCATAGTCGTGATGTTGCTATCACAGTTGAGTACAGGTGTCAGAAACGCGTCTCCTCACTGCAGATCTGTGTGTGTGTGTGTGTGTGTGTGTGTGACAGAGGGATTCCTGACACTGTTTTGACTCCTTTACACATTTTATAAGCTTTTCACGAGTTCTCAGTTTTTCAAAATCCCATCATATGTAGACTATGCACACACAGCGTGGACGTTCGGGAAGTTCTGTCTTGAAATATACAGAATAAAAGCTAACCGATCAGGTTGTGAACATATCCCTTCCCTATGCCTTTAGGTTCAGTGCTAAAAATGCCAATGTGAACACTAAGCAGACCAAGACTAAACGTTTCTTCTTCTTCTTTTGCCCGGAGTAAACGAACCAAGCAAATCGAGCTACAAGTGTGAACATACCCTTAGATGTCTGTTCTGTGTGTGTGCTGAAACTTTTTTTTTGTTTGCACATAGTCCTGGCTGTGTAAATATTCGAAAAAAACAAAGTGGATTGGTCCGATCCATAAGCACCAGAACACGCTTGTAGCCAATCAGCAATACGGGTCGTATCCGATCGAGATGTGGGAGGAGAGAGAGAGAGCAAGAGGGACATCTGCAGAAAGACTGATGACTGAGATATTATCAAAGAGTAAATGGTCACATGAATATAATTGGATAAAGAAGGGTTATGATTAGTGTTAGGAGTCACATTAAATAATATTGGAACAGCTTTCCAGCACTGGAGAGACTGTAGAGAGCAGGAAGGCCTGAAGGTCTTGCTCTGTTTCTGCTCGATACGTGAGTAACTTTGGTATTTGCTATGTTTCATAGAAGCAAGATATGCTGTTGTTGAATCACAGCTGATTCATCCATATTTGCACTGGCTGTTAGTGGATGCTTGAGTTGCAGAGTTTGTCTTCTATTGGGGGCGGAGCAATGAAAAGAGGGGGGTGTTTGTGTGGGTGTCGATTTCAACTATCAACATTGTTTCTCAGTAATCACATGCACCTTTAACAGTCTAAATACAATCACAATTAGACTTATTGCTGAATTGCACATGATGGATGGTAAAATAAAAAAATCAAATAGATTTTCAAAGGAGGCAATGCAACACATTTGAACATATTTTAAATTGAGTTGAATCTTGAATCTATTTTTCCTTGCCAAAAGAACAATTTTAAGTAAAAATTGGCTCATCGACTTAAAAATGATTTAAAAAACAAAGTAAAGAGTCTTTAACCTATAACCAGCAGAGAGAATGGCCTCTGGTTTTCAAGTCAATTTGTAGAAAAGCCTAGAAACTCTATAGTACCGCCACAGACCCCCGGCATCATGGCGGCGAGTTGGGCAAGCGCCACTTGAAAATGTTTGTTTTCATTTTTCCGACAACAGTGTTATTTGTATAATCTCCTGTGACAGTGAACGTGACAGGGTTTTACAAGAGAAGGCAGAAGTCCTCAGGAAACAACAGGAACAGGCTCTTGCTGGCCGTCTCAAAGCATCTGTCTACCTCAAGCAGACTCTACAGAGGTGAGACATGCACATGCAAGTCTGGATGACTTGTATAAAGCCAATTCTCTGCTTTCATATTAGTGGCCAGTCTTATAAAGTGTGTTTAAAAGAAGATAGTATAAAACGTATTCTAAGTGCTCTTGTGTTGTAGGATGAAACAGAAAGAGGCTGAGGCTAAAGAGAGGAGGAATGAGCTCATGAAGAAGAGGCAGACCGCAGTGATGACGCTTAAAGCCAGTTTCGCTGCCAGTCAGGTACAGTCAGTCAGTCGTAAGGGTTATGAGTTGAGTTGGGAGTTGTGAAAAGTGTCTGTGACTCAAAAGTTTCACGTGTCTGTGAAAAGAGAACTAGAATTGTGCGGTATGAATAAATCATAATATGTGTGCACCTGACTTAAGCACCTACTCTGACCGCATAAAATGCCTAAGAATTATAGTTACCTGAGCGCATCTAACCCCACCTGAGAGTCTCACACTGAGTCGAACGATGCCTCGTTCCTTCTTGAACACTATCACTTGTGAATAAGGTCTCTAGTGTTCGACTAACCTGGTGCGCAGCAATAATAGACAATCCAGACAATGCCTTCGGATATGCTTTAATCACGGCCGGAGGATCTCAGATCAGTTTCAGAGAGAATCCCACCAGCAAAAAGAGTACAACAGTTTTTATAGAATAGGAGCATGGCAAAGGTGACATGATTCATTACATAATTTTCCTACAATATGATTGGTTCTACATATGTATAATCCAGCAAACCCTTCTGGTACTAGGTAGATGCAGTTTCTTGATTTACTTCACTTTGTTTCTCAAAGTCATCGGTTTATATATTTAAACATCTGTCTTTTGTTATATTCAGAGATGATTATTTGGACCAAAGTGTTTGGAAACATTTAGGTTTCAAAAGCATATGAATGTTATTCCTGCAAGGAAAATAAATGTTAGTTTTGATTAATTTAAAAATCCATCACAACAACTAACAGCAACTATAGTCCCTTGCGGACAGGAGCTTGGTTGTGGAAACAAAGTTTTGCAATATTTTCTAAATGTCAATAAAAAAAGAATGCAAAATGACGGCGTTTCCATTATGCGAGTAAAACGTATTTATTTGCTCTCGCGATCTCATTCCAAAAATCATGGCAACAGATGTTAGTAGGTTTACGTATATCTCAGCCGCCGCACTAGCCATTATTATTAATGGAAGGAGACGTAGGCTGTGTTATACAAGCATTAATGTCAAGGAAAGACCCTTATACTGAGAGCGGCTCATATGAGTGTTTCTCACTCCTTCTGCTTCAAGAGCTTGAGAAATTGTGACATTTCGTTGTTGTTTAGAATCCAGTATTCCCATGATACCATCTTTTATGAGTTTAATAAAGAACTCTGTCTCGTCTTCTGTCCAAACACACCACATCATCTTTAAAGAATGATCGACTTTTATGTACACCAGTTCTGCGAAATATTCCTTTTTCGAATTGCCTGAAAAACCACCTCATGTGAACGTAAAAACTTTTTTGTGAAATATACGTGTTTCCATTGGCCGTATTTTCAATTCTCAATTTCAATTTGCGCAATTTGAAGGGTAATGAAACACAGTTTATGATATGTGTATCCGCAGAACCACTGGACAGGTATTGCTGGGCGAGTGTTTGCGTCTACATAAGCCATTGATAGATCTTCTCTCCATGTACTTTAGGAAACTATGTGTGCTAGAAAACTACAACAGAAAGCCTATGAACAGAAACAGAGAGAGCAAGAGCAACACTTGAAAGAGTCACTGGAGGCCAAAGGATTGAACAGCATTGAACACATCCACCGACTGAGAGTGCAGGAGCGCTTCAGGAAGAAAAATGCGTGAGAATTTCCCATAAACATTTGATGTGAATCTTTAAAAGGCTTGAGGACAGCTATTTTTCATATCTTTAATCTTTTTCATTGAAGGGAATTCGAAGATAAACGGAGAGTGGGGAAGATGGAGATTGTGGCTAAATTGGTCTCGGAAAGGAACGTGAAGGAGAGGCGTAGGAAATCTCCTGTGCTGACTCTGAGCCATGAGAAAAAACGTGATGAGAAACTCCTGCAGACATTCTGCCTCCATCTGCACATACAAGGAGAGAGGTACCAGTGATCGCTTAGCATGACACTCACTATATATGTTTATCAGAAAAAAATTATAATGAAAGGATTGTATGTTCTGCGCTCCACAAAGAGAAAGTAAAATAAGCTTATGAATGATGCAAGTTTGTCTGCAGAAGTAGAGATCACATTGCATAGTGCCATTATAAACCAACATATGTCTAAACCATCGCCCAAGAATAGACTAGTCATCAATTAGATAACAAAGAATTGAAATGAGTAAAGAAATGAAACCAAACACCTTGTAATCACTGTTTACTTTGCTTACATGATGGAATATCACACATCTCGCAGGTTATTTTGGCAAAAACGACATGTAACCAAATTCAAGGTTATTTTATCTAGAAGTGTGTTACTCATAGCTGGACTATATCGGGTCTATAGTTAACCTAGACGGTGAAATTACGGCTTTTGCTTGCTGGGATGTGTCTGCAGTATATTAAAAGAATCTTATCATGAGGCATCACTATTTAATTAAATTCAATTAAGTTTATTTGTACAGTGCTTTTTTCACAATACAGATAGTTTCAAAGCATGTTGAACATCGTTCAAAAGAGTGTTTCAGTGATACAATGTCATTTGGCTCTAATGAACAGGGAATCTAGTATGAAATCAAGATATTTCCTTTATTCTCTCTGAGCCCCATTGAGCAGCCACTGGGAACTGTGTGGAGAGGTGTTGGAGATAAAACCTTTAAAGGACCCAGACTCGTCTGAGGCCACAAGATAAATATCATGTAACAATAATAATGCTTTATTGGGGTGGTAAATACAGCTTGTGATTATAATGATTGCGATAAAAGGATAATATTATGGAGCTGGTTAAGTCTCTCATTTCCTCAGGATGAGCATCTCTAGATAGAAAAAGGAAATTAAAGGTAGAAGGACTGGCTGCTGTTTGTATTAAAGGGGTGGTATAATTAGCCTGGTAATACCAAATACTTCGCTTTGCTTCGTAGACAGTCTGGAAGGCATAATTGAAAAGCGTTTTCTCGCGGGGGGGCGCTTGTCTGAAGTTTAAAATCATTGGTTACCTGTAAGCCAATCACATAACGTTTGGTTATGACGTGTGTTATGCGCATGCTCAGCCGCATCTATCTTCCACTGTAAACATGTATGATGCGAAAACAAAACCATCGAGCGAAATACCGGAGTGAACATGGCTGTGAATGACTTTTGCAGATTATGTGAAGTAAATCTACGCATCCACGGTACAATCAGCATCTACGTCACGGCTCTCAGCCCCCCCTCTGTTCGTTGATTGGCCCGGCTGTTTTCAGGCCGGAGGAAAACTGGGAGATAGGTCGCTATCTCAGACTGAGTACAGAAGCGAACTGAAATTGAGCGGAAGTACGAAGTCTGACGTAGTCAGGCTATGGTATAATGCCCTTTTCACAAGATGTAAAATAAGTCTTTGTCCCGAGTGTGTAAGTTTTAGCTCAATACCCCTAAGATATATTTATATAGCATGTTCAATTTGTCATTTTTGAGGGTAGCAAAAACGCACCGTTTGTGTCTGTTCCTTTAAATGCAAATGAGCTGCTGCTCCCGGCACTACAATAGCTTGTGTCTTGAAAATTTCTAAAACCTTTAGTCTTTTATGTCCAAACCGGAGTCAGACAAAGATGGAGAGACTAGAAGTGACAACATGTAGACAAGCTTTCTGAATGGTTAGTTGACGAATTTATGAAGCTTATGTGTAGTTATTTTATAGTCATTAATTAGCATATTCTGTCATGATAATCTATAAATCGCGTTCCTGGGGGCGGGGTTTATGTAAATTTTAGGGTTAGTGATGTCACTAACCCGAGAGGAATGTTGTGTAATCTCCCTTTGATTTGAACTTTGAGCGTTGTAACTTTGCAGATGTTGTTTATGATCAAACAGCAACATTACACACTAACTAAAGTTAGAAAAGTCAAATCATAATCAACCACCTCTTTAAGCCGGGTTCACACTGTACAATTTTGTCCATGATTTGGCCGTCTGAGAAAAAGTTAAGAATCCTAAAAGACTCCTCTGATTCTAGGCCAAAATCTGTAGTCTTAATCACATTAGAGACATTAATCTACAGCCGATTAATGACCATTGCGATAAAATTTGACCTCAGAATAAATTATTGATTTCATCTGAAATGATGATATTGATGATGTAAGACATGAGTCTTCTTAATGTGATTTTCTGCTGAAAAAATGTGGTGGTTCCTGGCAGAACTTCTGCAGCCGTTTGCAAAACACTCTTATTTTGTACAGTCTCTTTGAGAACAGGAATTAAGCTCTGTCTGTCCTGAACATTGTATGCGTTTTTAACACTTGACGATTTTCCAAGTGAGCGAGGACCCAAAGAGTTGGTCAAATCTTATGCCAGCTTTCACTATTATGAAGAAGTAACATCCCACTCACTCATTTGATGCTTTGTCATCAACTCTTCAGTTAATTCTATAGTACAGTATTTATCCTACAGTTATCCCATAGTCCCTTTGGAAACCAGCATTCGCTTTAGCTCTGGTTTCGATTTATGCTCATCAGCCAAGCATAGTAGCTGAACAGAAGTTATCGTCTGTTTCTCTGTGACGTCCTATTTTGTGTTCATCATGACAGTGTCCACATGCAGCTGGTTAAATAAAGTTCCACAACTCTACAATATTTGAAAGCCATCCTCAACGAACACTAGTTCTGTGTGCATAACATCATGGAATCACCCAGTCATAGAGTCATATTGTATATAACTAAATGTACTCCTGATCCCAAATCAAAGATGTCGATGGAAGCAACACTAACAACCACTTTTTCCACTCGTGTTTAATTCAGGAAAAGCATGTAATGTCCAGTCCCAGAGCACCTCGCGCCAGGGCGTACAGTGACAGCAACAGTGATGTCAGTTCCTCTTCAGACTCTGCAGAGCTGAAGTTTGGAGAGTGTGTAGAAATGGAGGATGAAGATAAAAGAGAGATGAGCTTGGCCCAGCCTGAGTTCACCGGCCTTTGGGAACACAAACACAAAGATGATATGGTACAATTTCAATAAAATACATAAGCATGTGACACCCCTTAACTGTCACCCCCCTTTTTGAGAATAGACGTGACAGTGCACCAAACTTAAATGGTTGTAATTCAAAAATGCTTTGGGATATAGACCAATTTTTGGTTTTGGTTTAAAGAAGACACTCAGCAGATTATTTCTGAAGAGAAAGCACTTTCTTTTTTTTCCACAATTTTTGCTAAATCATTTTGACTAAAATTACTATAAAATCAAAGCCATATGTCTAACCAAGTTGTATTCCAAATTTGAAGTTGATATCACAAAAATTCCTATGAGATTTTGTTTAGGCGCAGAACCAAAAATATCCACCGGTTGTTTTGGGATGCATTTTCCTGTAACACATTAATCAAATTCTGTCCAAATATCACTTCGATCACAAAATAGTTGCCAAACATAGTTCCTTGAGACTCAGACCTTTCCAACGATATGTGTTTCGTCAAGATTAGAAAAAGTTTTGATTTTAAAGTAGTTAAAATAAATGTTGTAATAGGAAACTGACGACGCCCACTAGGGGAGGAGCCAGCTGAAATAATTTAAAGTACCATTTCTATGGTAATGCAATGTCCAATTTCAAAATGGTTTTCACAGGATGAATTTTGAGTTCGTAAGCTTTCGAATGTTACCTAATTTATGATGATTATTAAAATATGTGAATACAAAAAAAAGGCAATAAAAAAAGAATGGCAAGTTTAGTACCAAAAAAATTAATAAAAATCCTCTATCCCAATATTCAGAGATTTGATTTCAACACGTATAAGCTCTGTTTTGTTGAAACATCGTGACCACTACTGTGTTTCCCGAAAGCATTGCAAGCCTAAGTAGATCATTGAGACCATCGGCACCAATAGTCTCAATGCTTTTGGGAAACACAGTCTATATCATCACACAATGGACATACTCTTAACATATGGCTATGATTATGCAACTGGCCCCTAGTATTACTACCTTATTTTTTTTTATTTACTCTTTCCTCAGTGCTGCTTTTATAACACTATATAGAATAAATGTCATTCTTTAATTTACAGCTACAAAATCATTGTTGTTTTTTTGTCATATCTGTCCTCTTAGGCCACACCAGATGAAAACATTAATCTTGAAACATCTTACACCACCATGAAGACTGACACGAACAAGGGTTTGCTTTCAAAGGAGGCAAAAAAGACTATAAAGTGTAGAGAACCAAAAGGACCACCATTCATCAGCAAACCAGAGATTATTCTGTTTAAGGTACGAATGCAGACTGTTTCATCATAATAGCTGTGTTCAAAACTTAGTGAGCTGCCTATCTAGACATCATTCTTGGGAATTAAAGGTCCAATGAACAGATTGTGTCAAATTATAGTATGCCTGATAAAGTAAATATTTGCATATTCTTCACTAATAATACAATACCATAATGCATTGCAATGAGGGCAGCAAAGAATTTCGATTCAAGGTGGATGACAATGCTGAGGGAAGTATTTATCATATTGTATATTAAATATGCAGTTTGCGTTTGCTCTCAATTCAGTCACTTAAGTATGGAGTCACTAAAGGGATTTGGTGGTGGAAAAAATATGAAATGGGAGGAAAGAATATATTTCTAAACTTTTGGCGTTTGAGCTCACTTAAGTTTTAGACACAGCCATCATCCGAGACCTCAAAAACATGCCTCTAAAGTACAAAACTTAATACATTATTATATTACATCTAATATATTTAAATCAGAAGTGAATGGAAAATGAATAAATTGCATGTTTCTGTATTTGCAGGATTGCGATGTTGGGAAGATCTATAAGAAGAAAGTCACACTCAAGAATGTCACATACGGGACTAATTACTGCAAGCTGTTGGGAGTGTCACAGAATCTTAAAGATCATGTGTCAGTCAGGTAAGCTGCTCTTTTAGCACATCACATAAACATCTTACCTTTGAGGGTTTACTTATCAGTCTCATTTTGATAGAAGGGATGCTCTGTTAAAGCCAGAGTAGTTTGGCACGTGGTACTGGCATCTTCTGCTGACTCTCTCTGTTTGTCTGAGAAGAAAATTCTGTCATCATTTCCAAACCTGTGTGCACTGTAAAAAGAGTTCAGCTCTCTTACTTAAAAAAATTTAGTAAACCCATTGCCTTAAATTTATTAAGTAAATAAACTTAATGCTTAGGTGAAAAAAATAAGTTATGTGAACTTGACAATTCCACATTACTTATTTTTTTCGATTAATCACAAAATCTATTTAGTTAATAATTTAACTAAACGGGTTTCCTCAATTTTTGTAAGTTAAGTCACCTGATCACTTTTTACGTGAAAAATTTCTCTCTTTTTTTCTTTTCAATCGGATCCAATGTTTTTTGGACTTCAAAATAATTTATTTTGTGTTCCACAGAAAATGAGTGAGTCAATGATGACAGAATTTTCATTTTTGGCCAAATTATTCCCAAGTATGACTGTGGGAGTGTGTGTGTGTGTGTGTGTTTTTGTATTGTTTTTTGTTTGCTTAAGATTTGAGCCACATTGACACAAATATGGGTAAAAAATATCACAAAGTCAAATTTAATATAAGCAAGCACCCTCAAATGAAAGCAAAAGCACCATCAGTTGATACTGTAATAATATCATATTGGACAAAACAGATTTTGGCAAATTCTCCAGTGTGTATTTGTGTTTGCGCTCTGGAGAACATCAAATGTTTCTATTTACAATGTGTTTTTGCAGTGAGAAATGGAGCCAATCACAGACAAGTCTGTTGATCTTTTGAACACAATGGCCAATCAAAGGTGTTTAATTTAGTCAAATTCTACTTAATTTGACTCGCGAATCCTCTCATTAACAAACAGAGAAACGATGCAAGTAAGAGATTCATTATGCAGAGTGTGTTGATAACTTTATTGATTTTATTGGAAAGTTGTGAGATCGTGAACTGAGATGAGTGACAGATTTATAGTGATTGTAAAGGGCGATATAGTTATTATCCATTTAATAAATGTGTTGTTTTTAAGAGGAATGATGGGCAATTACACACTGAAAGTTTCGGAAGTTACATCTACACAAATGCAGGATTACTCTTGAAATTGAGATATATAACATGCACACGGGACAAAAATATAACAAATCAAAATAGATTCTCACAATGTAAATGCAGACTAATAGATTAATCGAAAATATACTTATCAATATATTTTTGATATTCCATTTCAATTATTTGTAAAAGTAATGACTCACTGTACATTGCTGTTGCTTACACGTTACATCTGCACTAATTTCAGATAATCAGTGATTTGATTCTTAATTGTACATCTCACAGTAAAATTAAAATGTGAAGGTTTAATAAACTCGATGCTAAAGTTCAGGTTAATGTTTAATTGTCCTTCTGACTCGTAAAATTAAAATGTACGACTCTGCAAATCCATTAAAACTAACTGTGAACAACTAATGAATTGTGATTGCTATCGCAACATGCGTGTTTGTTATGATGCATAAATCTCAATTTTAACAATGAAAAGTAATACAGACAATGATGCATGTGCAACAACAATAACGTGCATAATTCTGATCTTAGCATAATTATAATGTGTCGTTATGCACACAAACTAGGAATATATTAAACAGTCTTTAATGATAAAAGGAAAAAAAAACACACATTACATACACTACAGACAATAACTGACAGAGGACTGAACAGAGAGTATATATGCAAGAGATTTCAGTGAGACGCACCTGTACATCTTAAGTACAATTTAAAATGAGTCACTATCAAGGTGTTTGCTTTTATTTACTAAGTGTGTGTTGTGTTTTCTTGCAGTTTCGAGCCGCCAGGGCCCATGTCTGCTGGCATGGCTTGTGAACTGGAGGCTATATTTAGACCTTTGGTAAGGTTTCTCCCCACTCCACATCTGGTGTTTGTCACGGGAATAATGGATCTTTGCTTCACTCTCTAGGTCCCATGAGATGATTTGCCAGACACAATTAGATAGAATTTTGTTTTAACATTCTGTTTTTATTATATCACTGCATGTGGCTGGAGATGAATCATAGAGAACAGTGAAATGACTCACAGTAACATGGGATGGATTACGTGAGCGAGTAGTTGCTTTGTCACAGTCTAGTTACATTTTATTTCTAAGGCAAGGCTTATTTATCACATTTCATAAACAATGATAATTCAAAGTGCTTTACATAAAAAAGGAGTTAAAATAACCATAAACGAAAATATCATGTGTAAGAAATAAAAATAATAATCTAAAGGGCTGCTGTTCCTCACGGCCAAAATCACTAAATTCAGGAAAAGTGTCTCGCACTTTTCACTATAAACATCTTTTCAGAAAATCATACTATTATATCTATAGTGCCTGATCAGTCACTTCATAATGAATCCCACTCATGTGTCACTGCTAATTTGCATAAAGTAAAACTTTATTGAGTGCCATGGAAACCCTAGTGAAAAATAAATATACTAAAATGTATTTGAAATATACTTATTTTATGCTAAGTATAATTACATTTACATATTTATGTACTTAATAGAAATACCCTGCAATTGTACTGTTGGTGTAATAAACTGATATACTTAAACTGGAACAACTAATTTGGCACTCAATGACTTTAGTTTTCCAGAAATAGTGCTGAAGTTCAACTAAAGATATACTGAAGTATATGTGATTGTGCTAAAGTGGAACTATTGCAAGTACACTTTAGTTACACTCTAAATATCTTGTATTTAAAGACTGATATTATACAGAGATCATACTATCCTTACTAATAGTGATATTAAAACACAGTTTATGCTTAATATTAAGAAATTTGCTTTGTGCAATAAAGAATTACTCCAAATAATGTTTAATTATAATATATCAGTAAGTCTCAAGGGATATGTCAGTAAATATGTGAATGGATTTATAGTATACTTAGTATGAAATAAACATATTTTAAACGTTTTGGTATAGGTTTTACACTAGGAAACGCCCACAATGCATTGCCTTCAGTCACCAGAAATCACCAACTCTCACTGAAAATTATTGGCTTTCATATTAAGACTTTCTTATGATAGAAATTAAGTGCATAAATTGTCATAAATTAGACATGAGCAAGACAAGTGATAGTGCAACCTAAGAACCAAACACACTTTTCTTTTAATACCAGTTGACTTCCTTTACAGGACAAATTTTTACATCTTGTAAACCAAGAAATGACGTAGATGATCATCATCTCCTGTTCTACAATGTTTCCCCCCTTCTTACTCTAAATATTATGAAATTGATCAGGGAAAGCTCCACAGTAATAAATGTTCTATATCTGTTGTAGCTCGATGTGGATTTGGATGGTGTGATTCACTTTCAGTCGGCTTCTGGCCCTTTTTCTGTGGCTATCCAGTGCTCCAAGAAAAAGTGTGAGGTAGGAGTTTCTGCATGGTAAATTACTCTTTTTGTTTAGATTTTGGTGAGTTGTTAATCCCATTATTTCCTTTTTTTCCCAGATGGTTGTTGATCACTGTCTTGTGGACTTTGGCACTCATGTGGTCGGACAGACGGTTTCACGAGTAATCACCATGACCAACAGAGGGGCTCTCGGCACTCGTTACACGCTGACCCCCGTCTCCACCGGTCCCCTTCAGCAAACCTTCCCAGCTTCACTGGTGAATCACACTGACACGACTGACTGACTGACTGACTGACTGACTGACTGACTGACTGACTGACTGACTGACTGACTGACTGACTGACTGACTGACTGACTGACTGACTGACTGACTGACTGACTGACTGACTGACTGACTGACTGACTGACTGACTGACTGACTGACTGACTGACTGACTGACTGACTGACTGACTGACTGACTGACTGACTGACTGACTGACTGACTGACTGTATAAATCACACTGACACGACTGACTGACTCCTCCAGTAGTGCCTGTTGGGTCATAAGTGAACTGAGTGAGGGAGATAGTCCTGTGATTTGGTATCCAGTTATTCTGGTCATGTTAGAGTGAATCTGACAAAAATATGTTCAGGTAGGGTTGCCAACTTTGTACCCACAAAATATACAACAGAAAGTGGAATAATGTGGCAGTGCACTTTATACTCAGCAATGGTGTCGACTTATGAATTTACACATGCTTTGTCTGTTTACACTGTTGTTTATTTAGTTCTCTTGTTATCTCTGTATATTTAAGTCAGAATATTTGTATAATATTTACACATGGTTTGTCTTAAAGCATATTAAAAACACCACATAGACACATAAACTACATTAAAAACTGGATTTTCACCACAGGGGGACTTAATATTTTGGTCAATCTTTCTGCCCAGGATTCTGGTAAAAGCGGTAGTTTAGAGATGGCCAGTCTGAACCCAGAGAACACAGCAGAAATCCCATCAGGCATAGAGAAGACTCACATTGACCTCGGACCAGGTAACATAGTGCTTTTCTCCTGTGGCACAGTGCTTTTCCAGTAATACATTTGAAATTTGTAATGTTAGTTGCAAGCATGTAAAAACAATGACTTCAGTGATGACATGACTATTTCATTTCAAATAGGACCTGGGTTTTTACTAGGCTCTTTGAACAATGACTCAATCCCTTCTACATCCGGCATCCAAAACATAGTCAGCATAATTACACCGCCTTTTAAGACACCGTTTTGACAGAGAAGTCGATAGAAATGGCCAATCTAATACATATTTATATTTTATAACATTTGAAATAGTTTAGTTTAATGAAAAATAAAGATATACCACTTTTTCAGGCTTCTTAGCTTTGAATATGACTGTGACAAATGTATGTGAATGTACGTATGTGTATGTAACATACACGTATACACTTTGTACTTCTTTTTTAATAGTAAATTCTGTTTAATAGTGTCTCCAGTCAGCAGTCACAGTCCTGATGAGGTTTTGACAGCTGATCCAGGATCAGTGGATAGTAAAGTGGAGCCTACTGAGATTAGCATCGAGGAGGTATGGACACAATGACCTGTTTACACACATTTAAGAAAGCAAATCAAGAAAGGCATAAATCGAGTCTGGTTCTCAAAGTTTGAATTTTTTATTTTTATTTTGCAGACACATTTATTATTTATCTAACATTTATTAACTCAATGAAGAATATCTAAAGGAATCTATCTAAGGATAGAATATCTAAGTGAACTGAAACTGAAACAGCTTTGCTAGTGTAACGATCTCTGTCTGTTTAGTATTGATTGTGGTTTGGTTTTGTTTTAACTGTTCCCTGTCCCGATTAGACTGAGTTCTGTTTGCTAATTAGTTTCCTTAGTTACTGATTATGTTTACCTGTTGTTCATTAGTTCTCTTGTTATCTCTGTATATTTAAGTCAGAATATTTGTATAATATTTACACATGGTTTGTCGTAAAGCATATTAAAAACACCACATAGACATATATACAACATTTAAAAGCTGGATTTTCACCACAGGGACTTTAAATGGTAGTGTAACATACAGGTGTTCTCTTTACAGCCGTTTGAAGGTGATGTTGGCCCATTTATGAGTGTGAGAATACCCATCATCTTCACACCAACCATTCCAGGAGAGGCAAAACTGGATTTCCAAATCCTATTTTCTCAACCTGGTTGTGAACCGGTAGAGTTTTCACATAATTATAAAAAAGATATATATTTAAATACTTTATATTTGCTTTAACAGCTCAAAATATGAACTTGATTTTCTCCTTGTTTTCTGAATGCATAGATTGTGGTTTCAGTTTGCGGGGTGGCCGAGAGCGCTCCTGTGTGGGTGACCAAGCCAAATATTGACCTGAAAATCTGCATGAATGATCGTCTTTATCAGGAAGCATTGAAGTTCAAAGCAGGTGAATTGCACCAGTTCGATTTTTATCAAGACAAGATCCACATTTGCCATTGAATTCTATTACTGGTGGACTTCTAAAGAAGCAGGGAGTCACAGAGCAGCTGTATTCTGTAGAGATCCCCAACCTGACCGACAGATAAAACCTTGACTTAAGAAAAATTACAAAAAATAACTATGTGATGAAAAAAAATTAAAAAAAAAATTAAACTGCTATATATAATGTTGAATATAATTAGATTAGATTCAACTTTATTGTCATTACACAAGTACAGGTACAAGGCAACGAAATGCAGTTTAGGTCTAACCAGAAGTGCAATAGCAGCAAGTGCAGGATATACAGTGGTTCCATAAGTGCAGGACATGGATATGTACTGAATAAATATAGAGTTGAATACTATTATAAACAAAAATTTACAGGTAGATTTGTCCTATGAATATAATATACAGATAACTATTACTGTGAACAGAATTTACAGCTAGATATGTACTGAATATAATATACAGATGGCTGTTACTATAAACAGAATTTTACAGATAGATATGTACTATGAATATATATACAGATGGCTGTTACTATAAACAGAATGTGAGCAATGCATATGTAAACAGTTGTTACTGTAATAAACAGTCAGCAGTGCAAATGAACATTACAGTATTGCAAATAACAAATGAAGGCAGATATGAGGAGGGAGAGGAGAGTCTAGCAGTATATGAGGGGAGTGGGATCAACAAGGGTTAAAGTTCAATAAAGAGACAGCTCTAGGAAAAAAACTGTTTTTTAGTCTGCTGGTCCTGGTCCGGAGGCACCTGAAACGCCTGCCGGAGGGCAGGAGAGAAAACAGTCTGTGGGCTGGGTGAGAGGAGTCCTTAAGGATGCTGCAGCTCGATGCAGACAGTGTTTCCTCTGGATGTGCTCAATGGCAGGTAGTGGAGTCCCAGTGATGCGCTGGGCGGTTTTCACCACCCGCTGCAGTGCCTTGCGCTCTGCAACAGAGCAGCTCCCATACCACACTGTAGCACAGTTGGTCAGGATGCTTTCTATTGCGCAGCGATAGAAGTTCACCAGGGTAGTCGAGGAGAGCTGATTCTTCTTCAGTGTCCTCAGGAAGAAAAGGCGCTGGTGAGCCTTCTTGACCAGACAGGAGGTGTTGGTTGTAAATGTATAATAATGCAATGGGGGAATATTTGTGGCTCCTGATAATGCCAAATGTCTGATGTTGCCAGTAAAAAGTGGCCTACATTATTTTAAATATATCTAGTCAGAGTGCAATCATATTTGTCTAAAATAATTCTGTATTTTCATCTTCAGAATCATGAATATGTTTATTTTGGTGTCTCTATTGTCCTGTGCTTTGGGTTTCCAGCACCAAGTCCAAGTCTGTTCATTTACACAACAATGTAACACCAAATTTAGCATTTTAATCAACTGTACATTTTAATCAACCTTTTATCATATGTCTTGGAGTATCGCAATAATACCGTATCGTGAGTTTAGTATCGTGATATGTATCGAATCGTGACACAAGGGTATCGTTACACCTCTACTGTAAAGCAATCGTTACTGCAGATACCAGTTAAAGAATGTGAATATTTGGTGGTGTTTTTTCTTTTTTCGGGCCCTTTATTTCACACTCTGCATAGTCTGATTATTTAAAGAATTCCCAGGATGATCTTCCAGTATATCTGCTGTTCTGGAAACTTCTTGCTGCTGGCAACATTGGGGAAAAATGGGTCATCTATTCTAGATCCATATGGATAGTGGGGTACTGCATATTTCACAGACCAGCTGATGTGGATCTGAATGAGTGGCACACACAGATCTCGTTTGCTTCTCATATTTTATATTTTTTCTGGTTGTGCTTTAATGCTCTGTGTTGCTGAGAGTGTTTGGTTGGGAATACAACACACACATACATACATGGAGATTACATTGTACAATGCAGTGTAATTGTGTTTGACTTTAAATTGAGAATGAGTCCTCTTTCAGATATGAATATATTGGTTCTCTATATGTCTTCTCTTTCAGTCTGTTTTCCTGACTTTTGAGAATATGAATATTTGGTGGTGTTTTTTCTTTTTTCAGGGCCAGCTCAGCTCTCAGATTGACATTCAAGGTGTGTAAAGAGATGAGGAACCACATGTCTATCCTACCTAAAACAGGATTCATCCAGGCCAAATCCAGCTTCAGTGCTCAGCTGAAATTTCTGCCCAGGTAGACCTTGATAACAACACTTAATTAGATAAATAATACTAGACTTAAAGTCTCCCTGTAGTAAATCACCTTTGATCACCAAAATTACATATTTTAACGTTTTTTCCTTGAAAAAAAAAACTTCTTGCCTTAAAATATCTTGAATGTAACTCGACACCCTTGCCTCATTTAGTATGCATGGTTCTATGAATATGCAAATGAGCCCGCCTCCACTCACTCACTCAGCTCAGAGATCCACTGGTTGACGATCACACGTTGATCTGATTGGTTACAAGGTAGTTTGTGACGTCAGAAACACCAGCGATTTCGTGTTTTTGAGACTGTCTTTGGTTCACTGCAGCTTTAAGGAGAAACAAAGTTGGGAATTTACTTAGATTAAAAAGGGTCTATTATGTTTGTTTCAAATCTGAATGAGTGGATGCACACCGTCTCCTGTTTTTACCCGTATGTCTGGCGGAAGCAAATTCCACTCGTCAATTTTCATTTGCCTTTTCTCAAAGTATCAGAGGTGATTGGGGCTCCCAAGTGTGACTCCTAGTGTCAGTCATTGACACCCCGTCGAATCAAGAGGTGCTCACTGCAAAGTCACATGACCTCCAGCTCCACCTCTCTGGACGTTTAATTGGAGGGATAGAGTAGGGTAGGGTTGGATGGGTTGGGTTAGGGTGTAGTGTTCTAGCTCCACCCGTCTTAGTCATCTTACTACTGTACACCACTTCTATAATACTCGCACACCTTAAATACAGTTGTGGTCAGAATTAATGGCACCCCTGGTAAATATGATCAAAAATGGCTGTAAAAAATAAAACCTGCATTGTTTATCCTTTTAATCTTTCATTCAAATAATTAGCAAAAATCTAACCTTTCATTGAAGTAAAAGAGTTGAACATGGGGGGAAATCACATTATGAAATAAATGTTTTTCTCCAAAACACGTTGGCCACAAATATTGGCACCCTTTTATTAAATACTTTTTGCAATCTCCTTTTGCCAAGATAACAGCTCTGAGTCTTCTCCTATAATGCCTGATGAGTTTGGAGAACACCTGACCAGAGATCAGAGACCATTCCTCCATACAGAATCTCTCCAGATCCTGCAGATTCCCAGATCCATGTTGGCTCTTCTTCTCTTCAGTTCAGCCACTCATCTTCTATAGGGTTCAGATCAGGGACTGGGACGGTCATGGCAGAATTTTGAGTTTGTTTTGGATCGTTGTCCTGATGGATATCCAACCACGGCCCATAATAAGATTTCTAGCAGAAGCCATCAGGTTTTGATTTTTTAATGTTGATATTTGAATCCATGATGCCATGTGTCTGAATAAGAAGTCCAGGACCTCCAGCAGGAAAATATTCCCACATCATTAAAGATACGGTATATTAAATTGTACACATTGGGTACTTTTTATCCTTGTGTGCACTAGACCCATCTAGCGTGTTTGCTGACAAAAAGCTCTTTTTTTTGTTCGATCTGACCACAGATCCCTGTGCCGTCGTGTCTGACAACTGGATTTGCTGGAGTTTGTTTTTGGAGGATTTTTCTTGAAACCCTCCCAAACAACATGTGGTGATGTAGGAGTTGTTTGAGTTTTGTTTTAATAGGCTTCTGACCCTAAGACTCAACTAATCTCTGCAATTCTCCATCTGTGATCCTTGGAGAGTCTTTGGCCACTCGAACTCTCCTCCTCTCCGTGCATGAAGACAATATAGACACGTCCTCTTCCAGGCGGATTCGTACATTTCCTGATGATTAGAACTTCTTAATTATTGCCCTGATGGTGGAAATGGGAATTTTCAAAAGTTTAGCCATTTTCTTACAACACTTTCTATTTTGTGAAGGTCAACAATCTTTTGCTGCACATCAGAACTATATTCTTTAGTTTTACTCATTGTGATGGATGATTCAGGGAATTTGGCCTGTGAACTGTGAAACAAGAAGTCATAGCTGGACAATTTCATGTTCCTAGTCACCCTGGTGTGCTAAACAAAGGTAAATATTAATGGGTAAAATATCTTCAGAGAAAAAATTCTAGGGGTGCCAATAATTGTGGCCAACGTGTTTTGGAGAAAAACATTTATTTCATAATATGACCCCCAATTCAATTCTTTGATTAGATGAATCCATTTGATTAGATTAGATCGTTAGATTTTTGCAAATTGTTTGAATGAAAGATTAATAGGATAAACAATGCAGATTTATATTACAGCCATTTTTTATCATATATACGACGGATGCCAATAATTCTGACCACAACTGTATATTTAAATTGTCGATAAGAAAATTAAACCTCATTACCTATTTGACATGAACCATTCCCATCCTTGAAAAATGTAACTTGTATCATAAGAGCATCTCGCAACATAAAACCCTCGAACCATCAAGAGAATCTCCCGAGAGAAGCATGTGGACATTTAGGAGGAGCTGAATATGAATGAGGATGCTGAGATATTTTTAAACCTGAACTGTAACGCGCTGTGCTGCAGTGCTGTCGGATCCTGAGAGCGAGGCTGAGAAGCGTGTGTGTGTGTGTGTGTGTGTGTGTGTGTGTGTGTGTGTGTGGTGCCCTTCTCCTCGCCCACATTTTTCATCTGACAGAGCCGAATATTGATAGCTAAGCTGATTTGAGGTCAGATGAAGCCGCATTACATGATAAAAGTAAAGGAACATTTTGTGGGCCTGACGTGCTGCAGTGGATGAAGTGAAACTGCTTTAACTGCTTATAGTGCTTAAAATGCAGATTAAAACTGCATTAATAGCATCCGCACCATTTCACTCATCTCTCTCTCTCTCACTCCTGCGATCCAAACCCACAGATCTGTCTTGACTCCTGCTTATGTAATGCTCTTCACATGGCTCATTCTCACTGGAGCCTTTTCTGGGCCGTTTTTTTGGGGGATATTATTGCACGGCTGTCTGGGATACTTGATTGTGATTGATTAGCTGGATCCTGTGGTCTAATAAATAAGGGATAACATGCTAATTAAAACACTGACAGAGTGTTTGGGATCTTTGATCTCTCTGAAGAGGTTTATTTTTTGTTAATGTCTGGATGACTGTATACACCATCTCTATCATTCTACATTATTTCATGAGACTGCAATTACATCCATCCATCCATTATCAAAGGTTTTATGCTCAGTATATATTAAAATTAATAATGTCTTTTGATGCCTATTTTTATTACAGTCATTTGTAATAGTACAGTCAACAATGGCTACGTTTCATGCACAACATTTGTTTCAATCGGACTGAATTCATTCCAAATGAATGAATCTGAATGTAGTGTTTACATGAACGCTAAACGTGATCGGGTTGATGTGTGCGTTTATATGTCACAAGCTTCATACCGGAATAGATTTTTTGACATGCACACACTGCACATATATACAGAGTTTCCGCTGTTTGCAGGAATTCTCCTACATTGGTTCTTTATTTGTTTTAAACAGCAGACTTAATATTAATCCATTTCTGGTCATAATGTGGAGACAATGAGCATATGAACTGCTGTGCCGCTGCTTATATTTATCACACAGTAAAAATGCCCAAAATCGTCTGTGGATGAGAGTCTGAATCAAGGACTGGTGGGCCGTTGTCCTGCTCCACTTCACAGACGCAGTGAAAGGAGAATTTTAAAATGACGGGACACTCATTTATATGACACTTTATTCAACAGGAAGATCAGCTCGTTCCGCGCGTCATTCACATGTGCTTCATTGATTCATCCCATTCACCTGTCCTTGTTTATCTTGTTATCTCCTTTCTTTGCCCTTGTACGTAAGCCCTCAGTGCCTACCAGTTCTTGGTCCTGGATTGTTTAACGTCAGTGTGTATGTGGTTCTGTTTCTCTGGTACTCTCCTGTTTATTGTTTTGATTCTTGGATTAAAGATCTACTTTAGTATCTTCATCATCGTGTGCTTTCGTTACTGCCACCCACTGTGACAGAATCCAGGACCTTAAACAAAGATTCAATAATGGACTTGCCAGCAGTGCAACTACTCTGCCTGGAACAGCAAGGAAGAACCCTCGGGGACCACACAAGGGATTTTTTTACAACTGGCATGACTGACTTAATTTCCCGACCGCTCATTTATAGTATTCTACCACACCAGCCTTAATGAGCAGACTTCATAGAGTGGGTGCTAGCCACCTATGAATCCTCATGTCCTGAGTCCATTCCAGTGAGTAATGTTACTGAGTCTGTTCCAGTGAGCTAAATTCCTGTGTGCGTCCCTGAGTGTTAAATCCAGAGTCTTTTCCAGTGAGAGGAATTCCCAAGTCTTTTCCTGTGAGAGAAATTCCCGAGTCTGTTCCAGTTAGAGAAATTTCAGAGTCCATTACAGTGAGTAAAGTTTCCGAGCCTGCTCTCGAGAGGAAAATTCCAGAGCTCAGCCCAGAGAGTGTCCATAATGGCTCTGTAAAAAAATGTTTTGGGGAGGGCTATATGTCCCCGGCTATAGTGGCCGAGCCAAAGCCACGGAGGCCTATCCTCCTGCTCTCCTGTACTACCGGCACCGTCCTGAAGGCTACCTAGCCTGCCCTCTTCACCTTGTTCACCTGCCCATCACCTGCCTATCACCTGCCACGACTCCAGGACACTTTTTTGGTTCTTTCTTTCTTTGAAATAAGAGCCAAATGTGTTCTTGACAGGTTTCCTGAGATTCACTCCCATATTTTTTCTATAGCATTGTCATAGATTATTTTGACCAAATCTCTGAAAATATGTTTGTGCTCGCATGCTGCAGAAATAGCTTGCTGATGGTCTACTCATGCCTGTCATCTACAGTGTAAACACTGTGATAGATTAAATCTCTAGGCTGTGTTTATGTACACTTGTGTTTGTGGAGGAGTGCATACCAACATTTCTGTGTGGATGCTTAATCCTTGTGATTTTGCACAAATTATGTGTAAAAAACAAACAAACAATTGACAGATGTCATTTGTCCATTTCCGTCCTTTGAGATGCGAATGGTAAATCCTCTTTATTGTTGTGGTAATGCTTCGCACACAAACATAGGTTTGATATAAGAGCTTTATGACATTTCAGTGCTTAACAGAGCCACAGTTTTAACTGGCTATATATATATATTAATAATCAAATAAAACACATCAGAACTTCATTGTTTTTTTTGTTTTTTTTTGTTTTTCCTTTTCACATTGTTTTCAGTTCCAACACATTCCTCGTTATTTAGAACTGAAGAAATTAACCCTTTGAATCAGTTCGCAAATCACACTGGACCGTACTTCCTGATAACAAGTGATCTTCTTGCTCTTAAGAGCAGTCTCTTTGTGTTAGATTATAATTATTCTAAACTTTTTTTTACATGCATTTCCCCAAAATTAAACTTAAACTTAAAGAGTGAGATTAAGCCGATTTTCAACACGCTTTGTATTGTTACGATGTCGGTAGTGTATGTAAATGAACAATGTTTACTCTTTCTCCGTGTTTTCTGGAACGAGTAATTCATGTTAATTTTCAATTTGCAGTATTTAATTTTTGCAAATTCACCTGTGGATGGAGGTACAAGCTTCAGGATCAGTGAAGACAGTGAAGTCCTGTGGCTGATCTTGGCAATGACAAGAACACTGAGTAATGAGGTTCACAGCGCTGACAGTGTTGCAGAGTGCAAAGTGCGCTTTAGTGACATTTACCAGTGAAACGTGGTCTATTCTTCACTATGCACAAGGGATAATGGTGAAATCAGTGCTGAACAACAGTGCGATAGAGTCCTTGGGTGTCAGAGAGTAAGATGAAGGATTGTTAATGAGGAAGATGTCATGTATTGTTTTAAATTGATGTTCCTGGTAATCTTGAATCAGAACAACTTTCTCTTGCAGCATCTCTTCTCTTCTCTGATGATGTGGGCGGAGCAACCTGTCACTCACATGAGATCAGCCAATAGCAAACCACAACCATCCAATCAATTCCCCACAGACACAATCAAGCCCCGCCCACATTTGTTCTTGTTCTAGAAGCGTTTCACTCGGATATACGGCACAATAGAGGAGAAAAGACTAGTGAAACTTCCGTTTCATGCCGACTTTAATATGTAATTACATTAACAATCAAGTACCTTTGTACTTTTAAAATTGAAAAGTAGGACTTTTACTGGAGTTATATATTATTTGGGCATCTGTGCTTTTACTCAAGCACTTTGTCTACCACTGTGTGTAGAAGTGTGTTTTAGTTTGGCTTAAGTCAGCTAAAAATAGCTTTTTAGAGCAGAGGATGTGTCAGGATGTGTTCACAAGCAGGATCCAATCAGATTCCCGTCAGTGTGTTTGTTCGTCGACAGATGGCCCGTGTGGCGTCCCACAAAGCTGTTCCACAATACTGTGCCAAAACTGTTCAAGAGCACCGCTCCCACTGATTCCATTAACTCGGGAAGGAGCCATTCCTGAAACTCTGCTGGAATCAGATTAAACAATCTTAATTGCATAGATCAGAACATTTACACTGAGAAAGAAATGGCAGTATTCTCTGCCCTTAAATATGAATCCATCTGATTTTATTATAACCACATCACATTAATCTCATATATAAATGAATAAATGTCATTATGCAATTAAGAACACAGTATTTATTTACTTTAAAGTGTCAGTTTTATCAGGTGTTGGTGTTCAAGGCCATTGAAAGCATGTTAAATCCCCATGGTAAACACAGTATCATCTTACTATTGCGATTGCAATCCTTCATAAGGCACTGCCACAGATTATTCTCCTTTTTCCTAATATGATCACTCAGATCATCAGGATCAAGTCAGTTAGAAATAGTTAGGGAACACTCTTATTATTAAGGGTTATTTTATTACTGTTTTAATACATTTTAAATCAATGTTAATGTTAAAGCGCTTTTTTCAAAACATTTTGTTGTCAGATTTTTATTTTTTTTGTATTAAGCAGTTTTATTAAAAGGTTTCTTCCGATGAGGCTTTTGTTCTTCATAAGGACGGGTGTATCACTCTGAAATATCAAAATAAATGTTAATGTAAAATCAAAAATATACTCATAGAAGAGTTGTATTCAGGTCACTGTGTAATACATTTGTATTTTAAATAAATTAATAGATTAGAAAGAAATAGATTGTGCTCGTCCATAATGCATCAGTGTATGTGCACTTAGAAAAGGATTCTGTTTAATAAATAGCCTACTAAATATTTGAAGTCTTGAAAAGATCATGGCATTATATATTTAATATTGATTAAAGAGTTTGTTTTTTGCATGTGTTTATAGACCGAGCTTGTATGCGGATGCCAAACGCTTCTTCAATAAGGACACAGGAGTTCTGGAGGTTCCTCTGACTGTACAGTCCCAGATCAGGTAGAGAGTCTCTTTCTCAAAGCAAGTGTTCAGATCCACACTTTTCTTTGTCCAGTGGCTCATTTTCAGTCTACATTCTTTATGCTTGTGATGGAAGCTGAATGCACATGTAATAACTCTCACTCTTCAAAAGGCTATCTTTCTTGTGCAAAAGTTGAATATACTGTATATATATATATATATAGAGAGAGAGAGAGAGAGAGAGAGAGAGAGAGAGAGAGAGAGAGAGTTCAGATCCAAAAGCCTCTAAATGCCATCTGAAATTTTCTTCTAGAATGATCATTTTTATCAAGCTCGTATATTTAAGTTCAGTAATTTCACTTAAATGACAATTAATAGGTAATTTGCATTGCCATTTAAGTGAAATTATTGAATTTAAATATACGAGCTTGATAAACATGATCATTCTGTAAGAAAATTTCAGTGGCACTTAGAGGCTTTTGGATCTGAACTCTTCATATAAACCAGATTTTGTGTATTTGGATTTTGTTTACTCTTTAATCCTCACTATTAACCAGTTGCTTATGATCATGCATATTACTATGATATTGGCTGTTTATTAGAACCTATAAAGCACATATTAATGTCTTAATCTGCATGATCATATTCTACAATCCTTAAACCTAAACTTAACAACTACCTTAGTAACTATTAATATGCATTAATTAGGAATTTATTGAGGCAAAAGTCGTAGTTAATAGTTAGCTAATGAGATTCAGGCCCTAGTGTGATCAGATTGTCACATTTATGATAAAAATGTAAGTTTCAGACATAAATCACTGCCATAATGCAAAGGTGGGTTGCTAGTGTTGATAAAAAAGAAATGTCTCAGTTAATGAAACCTTTTATCATCAGCTGGTCATTTACAATGTTTCATTGTTTGAATTTTCTGTCTTTTACGAACCCGTCAGTAAAGGATGTTAATAGGGATAGAAGTGAAAAGGGGAGATGGTGTTTTAAAGGGGGATCAAGTGAAGTAATTCCCCCAGTTATCGGATATTGTAGATTATCTAGAGCTAGGCTATATAAAGAGCACAGTGTCTGTCATCATTTTTACATTGTGAGAGCAGAATAAAACCAAAAAGGCATGAACTCACAATGCTGTGCTTAAACGACTCTGTCTGTCAGTGTGACAAATATGATCATTTGCAGCATAAACGTGATCCTATCACCAAAAGCTTGTGTAAATGAGGCCTGTGATATTCTGGTCTTTAGGTTTGGCTCGGTCTCGCCTTAAACGCATGTCTGTAGGATTTATTTCACCCATTTTATATCAGCCACTCGGTGAAAATCTGTGCTGTTTGAAAGATGTTTAACTGTGAACATAAGCTTACATCACGTCTGCCGTTTGCTTGGTTTATAATGACACGCTGAATACCAGAGCTGTGTGATGACACACTGGTCAAACGCTCATAATCCTCAGGTCTGGACACTGGTTATCTTCCCGAGAAGAGATGTCTTCCTCTCTTCCTCTCGTCCTCTTCCTCAGCCAGACTCTTCATTCACGCCAGGACTCTCACTGATCTCAAACCTGTGCCGGAGCTGGCACATACACACCGCCTCACTTCACTATCATGCTTCAAATAACTTTAGTCATACATGTAACTAATTATAATCATTGCATGCAAATCAACATGTAGAATTTCTAAGGAAAATGGCGATCTATTATTCATTTCTTATTCATTCATCTCCTTGATTCAGAAAGGTTCACCTAAGTGTTCAGACTAGGTCTCACTTTGTAACAAATCTTTCCCTCGCGGGTCAAAATGACCCGAAGCCCTAAAATTCTACTTTTTTTTTTTTTTTTTGTCTTATTTCATTTCATTTTTGATACGATTTTTGTCTTATTTCATTTCATTTTTGATACGATTTTTTCTATTTTTTAATGAATTTTTTTTTAATAGATTTAAAAAAAAAAAAAATATTTATTTACCTTTATATTACTAGATTTGATCAATAAATAATAAATAAATAGTAATTTAGCACATTCTTCACATTCTTTCAACTTAAATTCAAAATAACTCACAATGTCATGCATAACCTTTTTAATTCACCTTAAAATATGTGTCATGATGTAAATGCCAGCTTGACGTTCAGAATGGCGACCCGAGTGAGCTGAGTGCACCTGTAACTATGCTTTACCCAGGTGAAGCCTGTGGTGTTCACGGCTCATGCTGTGGTGACCGGCTCAGACCTGCTGTTCGACCGCACAGAGCTGGACTTCGGACACTGCTCCGTTCACGAGTCCACTCGGAGTTCAGTGCGTCTCACTAACTGTTCCCTGTTGCCTCAGGAGTTCGGCTTTGTGGGTATTCCCAAGGTGAGCACAACATCCAGTGCACAGTATTCACTACTTCAGTGAGCTCATTGTTCCTGCATTCAATTACTACATTGTTTAAATGAATACATTTTTAGCTAACTGTGATTTATTATGAGCATTTCTGAAATACACAACTTAGACAGTTTCCTCTGATAACAGATCTCTCTAACCTGTAATATGGCTCATGCATTTTCAGTAAAGATGCTTTGAAATGATGTGTGTGTGAAAAGCGCTTTACAAATAAATGTGAATTGAACTGAATTGCACACACTTCTAAAAACTCACGCCAGAGAGATGTCACATGTCCTCTTTTGGTTCAGTGCATCCGCATTAAACTCTGCAACAGCGCTGAACCATATTCAAAACAATACAAACACACAGCTGAGTGTGTTTTACCCGACCAACAAAACCATGCGTTTAGGCTTATGCTAACATGTGGTGTGTATTTGATGTTTCATTGTACCAATATCAGATTTATCAAAATGATGCATGCAAAACGCATTTACAATCAGAAATGAGTTTTGAGCTAATCTGGTCTGTGACACACGGCTCACATTCAGAGGAAATATGTAGATGATTTAACTTAATGATTTAAACTCAAAGTTGCTCAGTTATTGAGACAGAAAAGGAACATTTTTGATTATGAGATCCAGAGGCCTTGAAGATATAAACATACATGTACAATATATGTTTTCCTTTCTCTCTAGTTTATTGATGTCCAGCCTAATGACGGTTTTGGCACTTTGCTGCCTTCTCAAAGCATGGACATTCACTTGATCTTCAGCGCGTCTAAGGCCGGGGAACACAACTTCACTCTCACCTGCAAAACCAGCATTAACAGGTGAGAAGACGAGAAGCAGTTCACGGAGGATCTGCATACTGTTATGCAGCATTATTCTTCATTAAGAATATTCAGACATTAAACAATGTCACATTTAACACGTGCAGATGTCTATAAGAGCACAAAAGCTGGCAGTAGGATGTGTAATTCAGTTATATGAGAGTCCAGTGCTGACTGTGCCTGAACACAAGGCTTTAACTCATACGGCCCCATCTAGTGGCCAACAGTGCAAACTGACAGAGTTCTGGCCAATAGCATGCTTCCTCTATAATATGTATATATAAAATCTGGAGTTTTTTAAGACCGGTGCGTCGCGCAGGTGTTGCTCATTATCAGTCATGCCATTCTCTCACGGCCCTCGACCCGTCCTGCTCGCCACATTTATTTGTCTATGTGGTGTTTTAATATGAATTTACACATGGTTTGTCTAAAAGCATAAGTCAACACCATTGCTGCAACTTAATGTAGGTGTTTACTGTTTAATGAGGTCTTATTGTATATATTATGTGGCCAGAAGCCGGGTCACATATATCTTTCCTGATACTATCAGCTGTTGCCAGGCCTGATACTGTTGAGAAAAATGTATTATTAAAGCAGTCTCTTGTATTAAAGAGGACATATTATGCTCCATGTTCATCTGTGTTTAGTGTGTGATGTTGCCGTTTGATCATGAAAAGGTCCAGTTCTTCTCTATATCAGTGTCAGTGTTTCTGAACTCCTGAAACGCCTCCATTGTAGTCTTGAGTTTCTTTAAAGGGGCTGGGCCTGGTTGAGTTAGTCAGTAGTGTGTTAAACTGGCGGTTATGGTAAGGGGCGGGACATTTCCCAAACACACTCGAAGCGCTCGACCAATCACAACACACGCTCCAGCCGACCAATCAGAGCACAGTGTGCTTTTCAGAAGGAGGGGCTTCATAGAGACAGGAACTAAACAGAGCGTTACTGACAGACTGGGAAGAGAGGAGCCGCAACGATGGAGAATATGAGGAAAATAATCAACATTCAAGCAGGAAAACCTGTTCTAGTTGCTCTTCTAACTCGTATGCCTCTCTTTTCTTGACTCAGAGACTTCGTGTTGTCTTGTCACGCGATTGGCGTCCAGCCTTCTCTGAAACTCTCTGATAGTTTGGTTGAGTTTGGCGGGACGGCTCTGGGTGACCGGACCACTGCAGTTCTGTATGTGGAGAACCGTCTCAGCGCCGGGCCGAGGCTCTTCTCCTTCTCTGTTCCTGAAGACTCAGACATCTCCATCACACCCTCTTCTGGACGTGTCCTGCCGGGACAGGTGCGGCTCACCCCTGAAACAGTTCACAATCACTCACATTTTTTCTGCTTTATTATCTCGTTTCATTACTACATTTTTGTTTTTGTCCACATTCAGGTTTTCATGCCTTTGATTCATCAGTTAGGGGAGATCGGGGCTAGTTGTCACATTTTATTACAGTGAATATTTCTCATAATAGGTTTATTTTTGATAGTCAAATTATTTTCCTTAATAACTGAATACAAGGAGACATTTACAAGCAGATTGATTTAATTTATTAGAATACATGAAGTACACTAGGGTTTAACCAAAATATCAATAATAACCAGAAAAAAAAACTTTATGCATAATTTGGGACTTTTAATTATAAACAAGCCTGAAATACACTGGGTCTCTGATTTGTGAAATGTCTAAGTTTTATGCGCTTTCTTTATTCGCACACATGCTCCTGAATTTATTCTCACACATCTATTTTTAATTGTGACTGTTTTTCCATCCTGACATTTATGGAAAAATACCCAAGAACACAAGTTAACTTTATATGGTGAATACAGTGTTTTTCTTCTTTACGTGTGTTAGAGTGGTTTTATCATGCTCACTTGAATTGTAGTTTGGCAGATAAGCATCTTAATTTACTAAATGTTTGAATCAACTAATTTGACTCAAATACTTCCTTAGTGAGATTTAGGTCTTGTGACAACCTGCTCATCTCACTTATTTGTTTGCCCTGAAGTTTTTGTGTGAAAGCAGTCTCAGGTCTGTTTGTTTCAGTGTGTGTGTGTGTGTGTGTGTGTGTGTGTGTGTGTGTGTCCTCAGAGGTGTCTGATCCAGGTGACGTTCAGCCCAACACTGTCTGATGATGTCATCAAAGCAGAGGTTCTTCGCCGGAGGAACGAGACCATCGACTGCCAACACACACCACCTGACACCAAAGTAAGGTTCACACACACCACATCACTTCTCACACACACCACATCACTTCTGACGCTCACAGCACTGCCAGGTGTTGTAACTTCCCTGCTGTCTTTCTTCATTTCACAGAGCAAAATGGAAACTCATTTGCTTTTGGTAAAAGATCAAGGTAGTAAAGTGACGCCTGCAAACGTCAGTCCCTTCCACTCCCCGAACCCAGCAGACGTTCAGCACGGTAAAACCAGTCTGTGTTTTATAACGTTGGCATAATTGTCAGGGGACAATTGAAAATATAATTATATATATATCATTTCTTCACAGCTCTTTTGAATATGTGTCTGCGAAGGCCTCGCTCCTGCGCTCCTTCACTGAGCGCCACGTTCGCCATGTCATCTCTTGCTTCACTTCTACACCAGACACATCAGAGGAGCCCAGACTCAGGTGATGATGGGAGAACGAGGGAAATGTTTCCTTCAAAAAGTCATTAAAAGTTATTCAAGTTTAACGTTCACCACAGGTAACTCTGTGTTAACATGAACAATACTTCTACAGCATTGATTAATCTTAGATAATGTTAAAGTCCCCCTGTAGTCAATAATTGTATCCGTTAAAACTCATCTTTTATCACCAAAATTATATATTTAAACTTTTTTTCCTCGAAAAATAATGTCTTCATGCCTTAAAATATCTTGACTGTAACTCGACACCCTTGCCTCATTTAGTATACGCGGCTCTATAAATATACAAATGAGCCCCGCCTCCACTCACTCACTCAGCTCAGAGATCCACTGGTTGACGATCACACGTTGATCTGATCGGTTACAAGGTAGTTTGTGACGTCAGAAACACCAGCGATTTCAAAGCGTGTGTTTGAGACCGTCTTTGGTTCACTGCAGTTTTAAGGAGAAAATACTCAGCAATGCTGTCGACTTATGAACTTACACATGGTTTGTCTTAAAGCATATTAAACACACCACATAGACATATAAACTACATTAAAAGCTGGATTTTACACCACAGGGGGACTTCAACATTTACTAATACATTATTAAAATCAAAGTTGTATTTCTTAATATTATTAGTTAATGCATGTGAACTAACATGAACAAACAATGAACTGTATTTTTATTAACTAACATTAACAAAGATTAACAAATGCTGTAACAAATGTATTGCTCATTGTTAGTTCATGTTAGTTTATACATGAACTAATGTTAACAAATGAGACCTTATTGTGAAGTGTCACCGTTGTTTAGCCCTCATGAGACGCTGTATCTGGAGTTACACTGTCCTGCTGTCAGACCGGCTCTGCTCTCGTCTCTGACCGACACACACTCCACTTCAGTCAGGTGGCAGTCGGTGAGACACGTTTCATCATCACCTTTACTGCTTGCCTTTTACCTGTTCACTTGTAATGGTTTCAACCTTGTAGGTCAGAAGGTGTTGAAAAAGCTGAAGATCCAGAACATTTCCTCAGAGTTTGTGAAGGTATCTTTTTCTATCATTTCTTAATAAGTCAGTGTAAAGAAATATTATATAATGTGTGTTGTGTAACTTACACTACGGGTTTGGAATAAAACAAATTTTTTTTTTTTATATTGTGAAAGAAGTCTGTTCTGCTCACAGAGGCTGCATTTACTTGATCAGAATACTGTGAAAACAGTGAAATATTACTACAATGTAAAACAGCTGTTTTCAATGTGAATATACAGTAAAGTGTAATTTATTCCTGTGATCAAAGCTGAATTTTCAGCATCATTACTCCAGTCTTCAGTATCACATGATCCTTCACAAATCATTCTAATATGATATTTGATGATCAAGAAATGTTTCCATCAGTAACACACTGACCTACAAAAATAATCCCATTTCAAAAACGACAGTTCAAACCAATTTACAGCTCAAATAACACAATTAATTAAAGCACTCATGTTAACTAAAATACAAGCATCACATTTCTGCTAACGCATAGAATTCCAATGCAAGTATATAAAAAAAACGTGTCGATAGTACTGTACTGAAGCTTAAATATGTCTTTAATGTTGTCAGTGGTAAAATGAAGATCTTGTGGTAGAAATGCTACTGTTCTTTCGTGTTGTGTTTGATATCAGCCTTAACCTGCTGACTTTCAGCTGACATCATCTGTGCTGGATGTGAACGGGACGTTTTCTGTGCTGAACGCCATGCGATCCATCGGTCCTGAAGACACACACACACTCCTGATCGCATTTACTCCCTCAGTGGCCAAGAAGGTGAGCGCCGCCGCCACCCATACACACATCATAGCAAAAAGTGTTTCATATCATCGTCAGTATCTGATCTTGGGTCCGTACGCACCAGCTGATTGTAAAATAGATATAACTAAATGTAGATGCTCGATAGATGCTTTAATATTAAACAGTGTATTTAAAGCTACAGAGAAATAGGTTTAAATAGAGTGATTAAAGTGCCCCTATTATGCTATTTTAAAGGCCCCCTAATTTTCTCCTAAAACAGGTTTACATGCATCCAAAAAACACATTTTCTCATAATCTCCACTGCAGCATCAGCTCTTTTCTCTCAGTGTCTGAAACGCTTCCATCAAGGATTCAGTCTCTCTAAGCCCCGCCTCTGAGAGCTGCTCTGCTCTGATTGGTCAGAAAGCAAACGCTCATTATCATATCTGAATCTCAGCTCTTGACACACAGTGATACGGTAACAGTAACGATGACATGGGTTTTACCGTATCGATCTCAGAAAACAGCGTCTTCTCCACACGAACAACACGAACCAAACTCTTCCAGTCTCAGATACACTACAGTGTTTGAGGGCGGAGCTAAGAGACGCTGATCGCCAATCAAGACCAGAGGCTGGAATTATGCAAATTAGTTACAAACCTACATAGATTCAACAAGAACTGAGACTGGTATTGCTGACGACTCGTTTCAGGCAGACTTTATCATTTATTTTAGGAGACAATAACTTGTAGTGCAGTTTGATCTTGAAAACTCTGCAGACCTTTTACATTCACAAATAGATTTATTACACACTACATTACAGGTCATATTCAAAAGAACATAATAGAGCTCTTTAAAGGCTCCTGGAAATCAAGATGTACGTTTTTTAGCTTTTAGTATGAATATGTTAGCCTTAAGGTTATGAATAAGCTGGTGTGTTTCCAAAACAATGACAAAACTCGCATTTAGGAGATATAAGCATTCAAAACTTACAGTCTCTCACTTTCTAATGCGTTTCAAATTCACAATCTTAGAAAAATCAAGTAATCAAAACTTCCAATATCCCAAAACATTATAAAAATGTTGTAAAACAAATCCATCTGATTCAAGTGGTTTAATCCAAGGCCCTAAGATGCGTTTGGTCGATCGGATCACGAGTGGACGACTCTAAATACAGTGTTGTGTTGTGTTGTGTTGTGTTGTGTTGT